>JALPQI010006157.1:0-78453 GCA_025490895.1 Thaumatotibia leucotreta
GATTGGAATGTTTTCGTACAAACTTGCACGTCTCCAGGATATATAACGATGACAGTGTTAGAATTTTGAGCATTGCAAAATGGGGTCTACATGATTCTTCCGGTTGGATGTTACTCAGGATCCTAATGCATCGTTTTTGAATTAAAAATAAGTCGGGGACATTAGTACTGTCACCCCATAGAATAATACCATACTGTAGCCACGCTTGGGCAAATGCGTGATAAGCTGAGATTGCTGTTTTTAGGTCTGAGGTTCTTTTAATTTCATTTAGCGCGTAAGCAAATCGGGATAATTTTGCAGAAATTTTATCTATGTGGCATTTCCAATTCATGTGTTGATCCATTTGTATACCGAGCAAAGAACATGTTTTGACAACTTCTAATTTAGTGTCGTTATACAGGAATTCTGTTTCTAACTCTGTTCTTTGGTAGGGCCTAAACTGAATTAAATTTGTTTTTGCTAGGTTTATGCATAAGCCGTGTTCGTTTAACCAATTCGACATTTCGTTTAAAGTGGATTCTAGTTTATCAGTTAAATCAGTGGAATTTTGACAAGGCAGTACGAGGGATGTGTCATCTGCGTAGACAAAACATTTGATGCTTGAGTCTTGTGGAGTAATTACCTCAGGCAGGTCGTTGATGTACAACAAGAACAAAACACATCCAAGGACACCTCCCTGAGGTATAGAGCAAGTGGTAGAGATTGTGTGCGACCGTACCTTGGTAACTGAGTTGGTAATTTTATTTACGTAATCAATTTCTACCATTTGCTCTCGGTTTTGTAAATATGATTCGAACCAATCGCGAGCCACTCCACGAATGCCTATGCCGACCAGTTTGTCTAAAAGGATGTTATGCTGGACTCTATCGTAAGCTTTACTCATATCGATTAGTAGGCCGAATGCATGTTGCTTTGTGTCTATTACGGTGTACTGCCATTTGGCAAATTATGTTTCCCAAATATGACTTCCCAAACAACTTATCGCAATAGTCTCATTTCCCAAATAAATCTTCAGCAAAGTTACATTTCTCATTTTATTCATTTGGTCAAATTATTATTTTGCAAAGTTTCACTTCGTCAAGATTTTATTAAGCAAATGCTTATTAAGCAAATGTTTTATTTTGTCATAGTTACTATCCAAAAAAAATGCCAATTTTGGTACTTCGCAAGCTCTACTTATAGCAAAAGCCTGGCAAATGACAATATTATTTTAAAGTTCGTAAGGTAAAGCCGCCCAATACCGCGGGAAATCGCAGTATTTCAAATCACTTGAAAAAATTATGGATAACTAGGCATCATAGCGACCTGGAATATTTTTTATATTTTAGTACGTTTATTGAATTTTTAGATTCGTAACTGTATTGACTCATTTTCGATTAATATATATGACAAAAAAAATATTGAAACTAAAATAGGCGCATCTTCTATTACCGGTGTAGAAGACTTGCTCTGACTCTATTACCGCGAATTTAGATTATATTACCGAGGGTATAGAAAATAACATTTTTCAACCATCGGTATTAGGAACGCACTTCAAAATTTAGAACTAATTACCGAGGGTTAAATGAAATAATAATGGATTGGGTTCTGTATACTATTATTAAATTTTTTTTTTTTAAGAGGAACAAAATAAGATTTATTTATTTATTTATCTTTAAATGTACTAAACTTTTTTTTCTTTTGTGTTCCACTTGCAGACACTTTGGCTAACAAGTGACAACTTATTACAATGTATTTTGTCACATGCTTTATGTGTAGTTCACAGTTATAACATGGTATAGTAATTTATGGCATCGTTTCGTAACATTAATAAAAATGAAATACGTAGGTATTTAATGTATTATTATAATGTAAAATATCTGTCTGTCGTAACAACTTTTGACAACTACATATGCTATTAAACATCATAGTAGCTAAACTAGAGTTTTTAGAGGGACAACATTTTAATAAAATTGGGACCTTACCATACGGTCCTAATTCTATTAAAATGTTGTCCCTACGGTACCCCAAAAGTGATTTATTTCGATGAAAGACTAAACTGTCACACGGTAATAGATACTTCTTTAGGAACCAATTACCGACCCACAAAATTTTGAATGACTCGGTAATACATTCTCATAGATTCTATTACCGAGGGTTAGACGACTGTACCATCGGTAATAGGCTTAATTTGGAGTGTTATAAAATCTAATGCCGATTAACAAAAATAACATGATGCAGTTGTTTATTCCGCGCAAATCAAAAATATACATTATAACCTTGCTTTACAATCAAAATCACATAACTGGTATGTAAAAACAGTTCAAAAACTCAATGTTTAAACAACATGACCAAATATGGGTTACTATAGAAACGACAAAATCAGTACTGAAGTTTTTACTAAAAATTAAGGGTTTGCAGAGTACTTTTCATATCGCGGAAATAGTTTTTTTTATATGGTCAATAGATCAAGATTCAATTTACTTTATTATAATACATCTACGATGATACGTAACAAAAATAATGCAAGAAAAAGCAAAACTACGTTTTTAACTATTGCCGTGGTATACCGCGGAATTAAAATTCACGAAAAAATCGACGCCTATCACCGCTGTATTTTGTTTTTTAATTTAAACGTATTTCCAGGCCGAATATATCAAAACGTCGCACACAAAATGTGAAAAAAACTATGATTAATCGTATAAAACCCACAGCATTACTAAAATTGCATCGGTTATGAAGTAAATGGTTGATAAAGTTCGAGTATACTCACTTGTGGCGCCACGCGTTTGTATGACACGTCCTCGTCCAGTGCTGCTGTCGCGGTTACTGACGAATTGTGCGTCCTTTGTTTCACTCACGCACACTAGCGCTATAAGGTCCGTTAGCCAATGGAATAAGCTTTATGCATGAAAGAATTATTTTGAAGATAGTTGATTGGTCTACTTTTAAAATGCGTTATTCGAAATAACACAGTGATAGGTGCCAAATTTGGCACCCACGGTATTAGGCGCCTTTACCTTAGGTCTATACAGAAATTTCGTACTTTTTTGCACAACCCTTGGCTTGAACTTGCGTGGAACAAAAAACGTATTTCATGAATAATTGGTATCATAATGAATGAAGTGAGAAAGTAAAATCCATCATAATGATCACTATTCATATTTTTTATTGGTAGGTAGGTACTAAGAAGGCACACATAGCCACGGATAAAAAAACTATATTATTTTCATTTTCATAAAGCCACCGTTAGGTACGACGACGAGCGAAGCGAGGAGGAGTGTTAGGTAAAACTGCGACCATACAGCGCACGAGCCGAGCGAGCGAAGCGAGCGTGCCGCGGCAGCGGCCGGCGAGTGCCAGAACCGACTGTTTTGTTATTCCCTCGGCATTGCGTTCCCTCATCAGTTTCATCTAAATTACTGCTTAGAACCCGACTTTTAATTGTTTATCAACATAATATAAAACCCCGTGTGAGCTTTGAGACTAGTAAGTTACGCCAAACGATGCATTTGCCAAAAAATATTTTGGGAAAATAAAAACGACCAAGTAATTCTTTGCTAAACAATCGCTTGCCAACAAAAAGTCTTGCTAATTGTAAAATTGCGATAAGTAGTTTTGAGTAGACCTTTGCTTTCGAAAACCGTATTGGCAGTCATTAAATATATTGAATTTGTTACAAAATGATGTTACTCGCATTGCCATGACGGATTCGTATATTTTAGAAAAAGTACTCAATAGAGCGATGGGGCGATATTGACCTGGGTCAGTTAAATCACCTTTTTTAGGGACAGGTTTAATAAGCGATATTTTCAATAGTGTGGGGAATTTTCCTGCAAATAATGACTGATTGATTAAGTATGTAAGTGGTGGAGTAAGTTTGTTGATGCAGTGTTTTACCAATTTAGGAGGGATTTCATCAATCCCATGGCTCATTTTATTTTTAAGTTTTTGTATACATTTAAAAACTTCGAGCGGCTGAACAGGTGACAGAAAAAACGAGTTAGTACTGCGGTTTAGGACAGAGCGGCCTCGCGGTACAGTGTTAGCAGAGTGTGTTCCAACTGCCGCAAAGTACTGGTTAAACACGTTCGCTACAGTAGAGGGATCGCCAGTTAATTTATCATCAATTTTCAGATTAATTTGTTGTCTCACTCTTGATTTAGGTTTTTTGGCTTGTTCTGTTATGATTTTCCACGCAGTTTTTACTTTGTTATGCGAATTTTTCATTCTCCTTATGTTGTCCAGCTTCTTTGCAGTATATACTGTCCGTTTTAAAGTTTTTTGTCAAAAATCGAGCCGAGATATCCCTCTCGGCTCTCGGCCAAAAATGGCCGGGACTCTAGGCCGTGGCCGAGATTCCCCAACTAGCAAAATTTCGTCATATAATCGTCGCGGAAACGTAACATATTCAGGCTTTTAGCTTATGAAATTGGTCATAAAAACGTAATAATTACGTTTATATAACGCGATTTGGGCCCATATTACTCAGCTTTTTAGCCATATAAAAGCCATTTAACTGAAACTGCCACCACTTATTAGTCATATAATAATCATCGCCGTGACCACTTTATAGCTAACTAGCTGTATAATAACGACTTATATAGCTTTTATATGACTTTTAATCATATAAGAGCCATATAACCGTTGAGTTAGTTATTTATTGATCATATAATTGCTACTTATATGCCAAATTTGTGGAATAAAAGTGTCCAGCGAAACTAAACAGAAGACGAATTGACAACTTGCTCGTGCATATAATTTTGTTAGTGCTAGCTGGTGTAAACAAAATTAAATAACTTAATGCCGTTGAGTATGTTTTGACAGAGCTATCTAAGTAATATATGACCATGTTATAATTGGCATTATAAATTCTACCTAATGGTGAAAATGTATTGCGAATACCACTTTACTGATAAAGTATACTATATTTAGTAGTAAATAATGAACGCGCCACTTTAATTATTAGTTATTACAATATAAATTAAATAAATATTTTTAATCATTACGAAGGAAACTACTATATGACATGTATACGATTAACATATCATATAACTGCTTCGTATTAGTTCTTATATAGCAAGTTTAGTGGTTTAAGCGCCATGACACCTACAAGTAGATACGTTAATCATATAAAAGTAACCGCTGAAACCAAAAAGTTCTATAATAGCAATTATTTTTCCATTTACTCGAGCATAGGTCATATAAGATGTAATTATTCGACAAATAGTCAAGTAAGCGTCATGTAAAAGCAGCTTACTCAGTATTAATCTTATATGACTCTTTAGTCATAAAAGATGTCGAGATGCTGAATAAAACACTTTTATAAAACAAGATATATAATTAGCTGTTATATGACTTCATTCACAATAGTCATATAATAGCAACTGCGTTACGTTTACTCGACTTTTTCTCACAAGTCATAAGTCAGCCATATAAGTTTTTGCTACTCGGCAAAAAAGTCATATAAGCGTTTTATAAATGTGTCTTTTTCAGCAACTTCTTATATGACTCTTAAGTCATATAAGAAAGTCGTATAAACGTGTATATGACATCTTATACGACTATTATGTTATTGCTGTATAAGTTGGCTTTATACGACAGGTACTGTGTAATTTGCGTTTATATGACTTTTATACGACATATTGCTGTATAAGCTGGCTTTATACGATAGGTACTGTGTAATTCGCGTTTATATGACTTTTATACGACTTATTAGCTGAGTAAGCTCGATGTTATATGACTGTTTTGCTAGTTGGGTCGTAATGAGCTGTAATTGGCGAGCTTGACGCCATCTCTCGATCTTAGGTACTGCTATTTTATTGGTATCATATTGACATGAACTGACTTCAATTTCACTTTAAAATGAACGGAAAGAATAATTTAGACTAAGCGACCCTTATCATACTATCGATAAAAATACCTAAAATTCGAATACCAGTTTATGGGTTACCTACATTAAAAAAATCAAAAAAATAAAAATTTCCAAAAAAAATTGCTGTATCTAGTTTGACGTTGGACTTACTATATGTATTTGCTAGCGATTTTTTAAAGTAATTTGTACGTTTTTTATTCTTTCTACTAAGTCTCGGTCTCGGCCGAGACTAAAATATGGGTCTCGGTCGGGACCTTAGAAACCACCCTCAAACATTCGCCAACAAAACATTCGAACGTCGTCGGCGGAGGACGCCGGTCACCGGCCAGAAAACCCACGGCCTTACACTTACTGAGCCTGGGGTCTTCTTGACCTCCCGCCTGGTGGCGGGTGCTGCGGAGGCTCTTGTTTCATCCTCATCCTTCTCCATCGAAGGTTCCTCCTCTAAGTCTGGCTGAATCTCTGGAGAATAATAAATAATAAATAAATATCTTGGGACATCTTACACAAATCAACCTAGTCCCACGGTAAGCTCAATTAAGGCTTGTGTTGTGGGTACCAGCCGACGATATATATAATAGATAGATACATATAGATACTTAAATATATAGACAGCCATGACCAAGGAACAAATATTTGTGATAAATAAATACACAAATAATGCCCTCGCCGGGATTCGAACCCGGAACCTCCAGCTTCATAGGCGGGGTACCAACTAGGCTACGGAGGCTGACAATAAAAAAGGGTATCTATAGTGGTAAAAAAATAAGATTGTTTGACCTTGAATTAGTATTATTTGTCCCATTCGATCTTATCAATGTGTCCATAAGAGCGAAGGGGACAAACAATACTTAGCGGCTTGTTAAATTAGGAGACGTTTATGAATAAGGGGATAAGAAAATACACTCGCGGTCAATGAAAAGGTACGTGTCAGTTGGAATTTTTTCATAGAAAATACTGGAAACATGGTCATATTTGGTAATTGATTGGTGCTTGATTTTTTGGCAATAAACCTATTTATTTTCTAAACTACAATTTATATGAAATAAAACTATGAAAACGGATAAACTCGAGTTTATCCGTTTTATTTCGTGTGTAATCCTCGCGGTAACCGAAGAAAATATTATACAATTTCATCATCATCATATCAGCCGAAAGACGTCCACTGCTGAACATAGGCCTCTCCCAAAGATTGCCACAATGACCGGTCCTGCGCCACCCGCATCCAGCGGACTCCTGCGACCTTCACCAGGTCATCAGTCCACCTTGTGGGGGGCCTACCCACGCTACGCCTTCCGGTACGTGGCCGCCACTCAAGAACCTTCCCGCCCCAACGGCCATCGGTTCTACGCGCAATGTGCCCCGCCCACTGTCACTTCAGTTTAGCGATTCAGAGAGCTATTTCGGTTACTTTGGTTCTGCTGCGGATGGTCTCATTTTTAATCCGATCACGCAGAGAGACTCCTAGCATAGCCCTCTCCATTGCCCTTTGGGTGACTTTGAGCCTTCTTATGAGGCCCATTGTAAGCGGCCACGTTTCAGTACCGTATGTCATCACTGGCAACAACAATATATATATATAGATCTAACTAATCTACTTAACCTAACCTATATCTAAGATTAACCTATATCTTGTGTCATTGTAACGAGGATACTGGCGGCATTTCCTCGTTGTATCGCAATACTGACGCGTTGTGCGATAAAGTCGCCAGCTCTTCCGTCTTTAGTTACGTCAACCAGACATTTCGCGATCTCAGCTAACAATTTGGGACAAATGGGACGGTGACGGGGCCCGTTTCTTGAAAGCTTGTAACTTGTAAGGTCTCTTACCATCATCTATGATTTTACCATCATCTTTTTTTAAATATTTATATTATTTATACAAGTACAAGTGGAACCGTTATTTAACATCACGTTGTGTTGGAAGTTCATTAAAGTTTATAAATTTCAGAAAGGACTTTGCGTCAATATGGATCAAAATCCAACAGAGCTGTGAGTAGTGTCATTAAAAAGGTCTGCTTAACTATGTACTTTCATTCTGTAGGTGCAAAGTTGTATTCTATTGGATAATTTTATAAAAGTAAGGCGTTTCTGCAGATTTACTCAAAGAGTGTCCTCTGAGTAAATCACCGTCGTCCAGACACCATTCGTCATCGTATTTACTCTGACTAAAATACAAATCTCAGATTTGCAATAAGAATTAAACATAGCGCCCATAAAATGAAATAAAATAAAATGTAAATAATCTACTTAATGACACAACTGTGAACTCTGTTGGTTTTTGGTCCACTTTTCATACAACGTTGCCCATGGTCCTTTCTCACAAAAGTGGAATGGCAAACCATTTAATGAATCTATTCAATGGTTGCCCCTAAAACCGCCTCGTCGCTTTTTTGGCGGGGTTACGAGAACACTCTCGCTTCAACCCCGCCGGCGGCAGCTACTTGCCTGCAGCTCCTTCGCGGGTGTCCGGAGACCCTCCACGCTGGGCGCGCCAGATGGTTGGGCGCGCCTTCCTCCTCGGTCTCCATGATGCATTGTGACGGACCCTCCCGAGACCGCCACAAGGAGACCGTGGGTGCCGGAAGATTTCCCGGCACCCGGCGGCATATCAGGTCTGTGGTTATGCCGCCGACCACACTTCGGCTGCAGAGGATAGGGCGAGCGGCAACGACAACACCGACACTCCACTTCCTCTGCAGCCCCACCGATGCCGTTACGGCGGAACGGCCCCGCCAAGGTCGCAGGGGGTAGGGAGAGTGGCGCTCCGTAATACCATCACGCCTCTCCCCCTGCGATCCCACCTCGGCCGCACAGGATAGGGAGAGCGGCAACGACAACACCGACACTCCTCTTCCTCTGCAGTCCACCTCCATGTGTCCTAAGTGGGCTCGGTGAGCCCACTTGGAGCGTCCTCCTCGGGCCAGCCGGCGGCCCATAACTGGCCCTGGGTGCCTCTTCGCTTCACCGTGGGTGACCAGTCCACGGTTACTGAGCCCCTCCACCACGACTAGGTGGGCACCCCACGGGGGGTCAATGGTTGCCCCTTACCTAACATTGCTAGTTCTAGTTACAAGTAGGGAAAAGCCAGCAATGTACCTAGGAGAAGCTTCATAAGTTTCGAAACTACTACCGTAAAGTCGGGTTACTTTGGCCCTAGGGGGTAACTTTGGCCCAAAATTAAGTTTATCATAAAACCAAAGCATCGCATAAATTACATGATGTATTGTTATCAGGCGTTTTAGGTATGAATTTTGCATCCCGACACATACTAAAACTGTTAATTTTAAATAAGTCTGCCCGTCGGTCGAACTTTTTGTCTATCACATTTTTACGCGAAAACTGCTTAACCGAATAACACGAGAGCGGCTATGAATATACTTTGAGATATTAGAAACATCATGAAGTAAATAACTAAATAGGTTTTTATTACAAAAAAATCTTTAATGGCAGTTAGGTATCTAAAAGTTGCAAAAAGCACAGCATAAAATTTTTATATGCCGATGAAATAGGCATGATGACTGGCAAGTCAAATCAGCATCTTTTTTCGAACTGTCAAAACGATCACCACTAACATTCCACTATGGAATTTTATATGAAATACTCAAAAGTGACGTCACGTTTGAGTACTCCCAAATGACCTACTCTTTTAAGTTCTTTTCAATTTATTAAATAGAAGTTCTGTACAAAAATTACTGTAATCTACATCTTAGTAATAATTTCTTCGTGTATTATATCGTGCATAATGTTAAATAATTTATTTTAACAACAGTCATCATCCCTATTCAGGACAAACGTGAGAATTAATCGAAATAAGAAGTATGTGAAAAGACTTTTATGATGGAGTTTTAAATTTATACCATAATAATAATTTTAGTTTGCATTTGTCATTATGATGAAATCTTAATTTTACTGCAAGAAAACAAACAATGTGTAAGAGGAATTGGTGCTATTTTATACGTAATTTGTCTAAACATATTACCTAGTTTTATAATTAATCAGCGTTACGCTACAACATGAAAATAAGTCATGGGCCAAAGTAACCCTCCCGAAGATATTACTTTAGCCCAAACTTAACGAAACAGAAAAAAACTCTTGGGTATTATTTTATTAAAGAGAAAGTATGTAAATTACTTGATTACACTCTTAACTTTACTTCTGATTTATTAATTCTAACATAAAGGTGTTGTATTTCAATTAAATCGAATGAGAAGTAAAACACATCATTTTTTTGGGACAAAGTAACCCGGCTTTACGGTATGGAGAATGTTCTCAGCAATTTAAATTTTACAAGCAATCTAATCATGCGAAAACCGTTCTGTATACATGCCTTTTAAGGTACATTTTTTGCCTTCTTTACTCAATTGGAAAATGCAATATTATTCATAGCACTTTTTTAAAAGTTCTCCTGGAAACATTCTCAATGAGGACTTACTCTTAAATTCACGGAAATTTGGGACAAAATTCTTTTCGTTGTCTTATTTTGTGTCCCTAAAAACGTGACACAGTTGTGATTTTTGTATGAGATGATGTCTTGTTTCCAATTTTTGATGTACAGTCGAGTGCATTAATATATAGACACATTTGTAAGGGATCAGTATGGAGAAGTGTATATACAGGGTGGTCCAAACCTTGACGTCAAAAAAATTTTTTTAGGTTCCCTACGTCATGGGCTATCAGAATATACCCCATGTATGTTAGCCGATTTTTTGTAGTTTTCGAGTTATGAATTTTTGAAAAAAAATTTTTGAGAAATTCTGGAATGAAGAAATTTATTGATAAAAAAAAACTATTGGATTTTTTTAATATTTTCTTTTTGTAAAAGTATTACTACAAATAAAGCATTTACTGACAAAAAAAATAGCGTCCTCCCTTTGATACAAGTAGGATAAAAAATACCAAATTCAAAATTTTACGTGAAAAATGCATCAAAATAGCATTAATGTACGTAAATAAAAAAAATATAACATATCCCAAGGATTTTTGGTAATGTAAAGACTGCCCCAGACCTCAAAACCTTCGTAAAAGCAAAAAAAAAGTCATACTTAATAATGAGGATTTTTCGCAGTAGTCGGTCAAATAAACTTAAAAAAGCTTAAAATTTTAAAGTGGTAAAAAATTACTTGAATAACTACGCAAATTGAGTTTTCGTGGTATTTTCTGTCTTTGTTTATTGATAAGAACAACAAAAGAGACGAAATTTCACTTTATTTTTAAATTAAAAATTCAGAAGTTTTTTTTTAAGTTTATTTGACCCATTAATCCGAAAAATCCGCATTATTAAGTGTCACTTTTTTTTTGCTTTTACGAAGGTTTAAGGTCTAGGGCAGTCTTTACATTACCAAAAATCCTTGGGATATGTTTTATTTTTTTTATTTACGTACATTAATGCTATTTTGATGCGTTTTTAGCGTAAAATTTTGAATTTGGTATTTTTTTATCCTACTTGTATCAAAGTGAGGACGCTAATTTTTTTGTCAGTAAATGCTTTATTTGTAGTAATACTTTTACAAAAAGAAACTAGTTAAAAAACCTAACAGTTTTTTTTTATTAATAAATTTCTCCATTCCAGAATTTCTCAAAAAAAAATTTTCCAAAAATTCATAACTCGAAAACTACAAAAAATCGGCTAACATACATGGGGTATATTCTGATAGCTCATGACGTGAGGAATCTAAAAAAAAATTTTTGACGTCAAGGTTTGGACCACCCTGTATATTAATGCCCTTGACTTGACTGTCCCTATGAATTAAAATTTAGCGTGAAAAATAAATGCAAGTGAAAAATAATGCAAGTGCACCGGATTTTTACCGGACTGCGTCGAGACAGCAACTAGAAGCGTGACAGAGTGGTATGAAACAAGACAACGAAAAGAATTTTGACCCATTTCCGTGTTCCGGCAAATTTTGAGAAAGCTCTGCTACTTGTACATTGCTAGGCTAAGCTACAAGCCTACAAGTTACCTTTGAGCGGTCCCGCGATCTCTATAACCTCTTGTCCAAGGGATTCCGTCAAAGCCTTCGTCACAGTCTTGGACAAAGCACAGCTGAAGAGCAGAAAACAGCAGACGATGGTGATACGCATGTTTGCTGTTGGTCGGTGTGTGCTTGTTTTTTTAATGGGCCTACTAGATTTTGGTGTAATCTAGTGGGGCGAGGTAGCTTTTTGAGCAGGTGTTTTGTGAAAAGGGTTTACTGAGCAAATCTCAAAAAGTTTGTACATTTGAAGCACGTCTTCCATATTGATAAAAAATGGTAGGCTGGTAGGCAATGATACTGATCAAAGTCATCAAGATGCAACACCTTTTGTAAAATGAGAAACGTTCCTTTTTTATTACCAATAATGTATAGGAATCTGGTAACAAAAAAGGAAATGTCCTGGGACAATTTGGGAAGTGTGGCGAATCTTGATCAGAATGCTTGTGGCATTTCCTCCCTAGATACCTATATTTATGGAGTTCCTAAGGGATGACGGGTTATTCCCACCTGTTACCACCAACTTGACACCAGTGGTAACAACTGGGATTTTTTTCCCACCTGTTACCACTGGGAACAAATGGGAATTCAAATTCCCAACTGTTACCACCAAACTAATTATTTTAGTAACTAACCAAATATTTTAGTGGTAACTAGTGGGAAAAAAATCCCAGTAGTTACCACCAAGTACTCTGGTGGTAACAGGTGGGAAAAAAATTCCCAGTTGTTACCACTGGTGTCAAGTTGGTTATAACAGGTGGGAATAACCCGGGATGACCTATACTCCGCTGTGGACGTCTTATGGATGATAATAATGATATTAATGATGATAAAAGGATGAATATCTGAGCGTTTCAACCGCCTAATTTTGGTGGCATCATTTTTGCCGAAGTTTCTAAACGGCTCAATGTTATACTTCGTCATTTGTATAAGGCACCGTGCCTCCTTCAAATGACAAAGTAGCACATTGTACGTAGGATGCCCTGAAAATTTCGGGAATTTAATACTTAGGAACGTATATTTGACATGTGTTATACCTCTTTCTTACAAGCATAGTCTCATTATTCGAAAACACTGGCCACTTAGAAAAAAAAAATAATGTCCGATTTTCAATTGTTTTTTAAAGTCGTTGAGTCGCTGGTGAAAATGGAGCTGTCCCGCGAAAGTTTTAGAGCAATGATTTATTATGACTTTAAAAGTGGATTAACACAACAACAATGTGGAGACAGATTATCTATAGCTTTTAGTACTGAAGCACCTTCAAAGACGACCATATACAGGTGGTATTCGGAATTCCAACGTGGCCGTGTGTCTCTTGCGGATGACGTACGTAAGGGTCGACCGAAAACGGCCGTTACCGATCAAAACGTCGATGTTGTTCGCCAACTGATAAAGGAAGATAGGCATGTTACATATCGGGAGATTCAGGAGACTTTAGGCATTGGAATGAGTCAGGTACAAGTTATTTTACAACAAGAGTTGGGCGTGCGGAAGTTATTTTCCTGGTGGATTCCTCACTTGTTATCTGACGACCAGAAAACGGTACGTGTCAATTGGTGCCGCAAAACTTTAAAAAGATTTAATGGAGGAAGCTCAAATGCCGTTTTTAGTATTGTGTCAGGTGACGAATCATGGATTTACGCATATGAGCCTGAATCGAAAAACCAATCTCGAGTTTGGGTTTACGAAGACGAACCGAAGCCGACAAAAGTTGTTCGTTCTCGCAGCACGATCAAAAAATTGTAGCCACGTTTGTCTCCAAATCGGGTCACGTGGCGACTATCGCTCTTGAAGATCGAAGAACTGTCAATGCCGATTGGTATATAGGCGTTTGTTTACCGATTGTTTTTGCTGAACTGCGAAAAACTAACCCTAACCGCCGTATTATACTACACCATGATAATGCCAGCCCTCACACCGCTCAGAAAACAGACGACTATCTGAAGGGCGAAAACGTCGAATTACTGGACCATCCTCCGTACAGCCCCGACCTAAGTCCCAACGATTTTTTTACTTTCCCGAAAATAAAGAATCGGTTGCGTGGTCAGCGTTTTCAGACCGCGGAAGAAGCAGTCGACGCTTATAAAATGGCCATTTTGTCAACCCCCACTTCAGACTTCAATAACTATTTTAAAAACTGGTTTCAGAGAATGAAAAAGTGTATTAAACACAAAGGAGAATACTTTGAAAAACAATAAAAGTACTTTTATTTCATTAAAATGCGTATTTTTTCCGATTCCCGAAACTTTCAGGGCAACCTACGTAACGAATAGAAAATTCGGCAAAAGTTATGCCACCAAAAATAGGCTGTTGTAACGCTCAGATATTTACCCAAAAATAACTTAAAAATGTCTGGAACACGATATTTTCACAAAATTTAGCTTTCAAAAGGATTATTTGTGAGCGTTAATACTTAGATAAAGGCTGGGCCGTAACAGGCTACCTAATACACTGTGGATAATAGCTTCCGCAAACTTCAAAATGCCGCATAGATCTCAAGGATTACAAGCTTTATACATATTGTACCACCTGTATTCTATCTTGAATCGTATATTAGTTAACAAGTGGGTACCGTCTAGTATCAGAATGCGGTCAGCAGCTCAGTGCCAAGTTTAACTGCCAGTTAGTGTTTAACCGCAGCCTGCTTCGGTTCAGGTAAATATTGTGTTCACTGCTAAAGCTGAGGTATGGACGAACAAATAAAACATGGACGCGATATAATTATGGACGCATGTAAAGTCTGCGATAAAAACTCAGTGTATTAAGATTTAAGAATAGGTAATTTTTGACAGAAACATCTTTTTTTATTTATTTTTAATAAGGTGCATGTTTTTTACATGACTGGCCAAAAAGTCGTGTGGTGACGACGGCAGTAAGAATATGTTTGTCACCAACTCTTCCCGTGTCGTAAGAGTCGACGAGTCGACTAAGGGATTGAAGTATCATTGTCATTGACTATTTTATTTATCGAAGATTAATGACGGGCAGCGAAATCATAGTGGACACACTACTGCGATCACCAACCCGCCTGCCCATTCGTGGAGATTATGGGCATTTACCTCCTAATGCGTTCATACGCATAAGTGGGTATATCTTGTCACCCTCCGTAGCCTAGTTGGTAGTGACCCTGCCTACGAAGCAGGAGGTTCCGGGTTCGAATCCCGGCGAGGGCATTATTTGTGTATTTATTTATCACAAATATTTGTTCCTTGGTCATGTGTTGTTGGCTGTCCGTGTATTTAAGTAATCTATATGTATCCCACATCACAAGACTTAATACAGCTTACCGTGGGACTAGGTCGATTTGTGTAAGATGTCCCAAGATATTTATTTATTTATTTTTATTTATATACTAGGAGAGGCATTTGTCCAATAGGCTGATGGTGGTGGTGGTGGTGGTTGCCAAAGGAATTTAGGCTGGCCAGGGCAAATTCGTATTGAGACAATTTCGATTTAGGCCAGAATCTGAGTATGTCCGACTCTGTAGAGGTCAGATTCACTATAGGTATGGGTCTGAATAAAACATTATCGACGTACGACTTATGTTATGTAGGTACGTAAGTCACTTTCTTTCGAAACCAATTTCTGAGTAGGACAGTTGGCTTAGCCCATGATTAGTGTGACAATATGTCTCTGCGAAATAGAATTCCCGTCTTTTACTAACTATATGAATAAAAGAGGGACAGACAGTTTATCTCGCGGTGACATATTGTCGCAACAATCATGTGGTAAGCCTACAGATTCGTTTTGAGACTCCGGTATGGGCAAGTGTCCTTGAAGAGTTGTGACGTAGCTAACGCCGATCAACGCGACATAGTCTGCTGTATAAGGCACTGGTCTCACCGCGAGCTACTAAGCTATGAACTATCGGCTATAAACACTAACAAAAGATACGCACTCCCGTGTAAATAAAAGAGACACGGCGACACTCGCCCAGCTATCAGCTATCACCGCCGGGGAGTGCGTATCTTTTGTTCGTGTTTATAGCCGATAGTTCATAGCTTAGTAGCTCGCGGTGAGATCAGTGCCTAAGATTGTTGGGATCTTCTGTGTAAAATCGACCTTTTAAATGATTCAAATAAGATAATGATATAAGTGATTGATGTTCAGCAGTGGACGTTTTTCGGCTGATATGATGATGATGATAAAGTGACAGGATGTTTCTCAGATGGAGGTAGAAGTGCGGCTAACGAGGACGGGGGAGGAGCCCTGGGGCTTCCGGCTCATCGGCGGCTCCGACTTCAACATGCCTCTCACCGTTGTCAAGGTAACTGAGTCCTAGGACAAACAAACCCGGCGCTATTTTGTTTGAATTTGCACTGCCCAGTTGTTTGAAAGCTTACGTTTTAACATAGGTTTAAAATGCGTAGTTTAAAAAATAGAGGGGAGGTGGCACATTTTTCAGACTTTGAGTACTGATATCTCGAAAACGGTTCGCTTAAATAAAAATGTGACATATATATAAACCTTGACATATTCAAAGACCCCCCCATTGATACCCCACACGCTTATATACATCGAAAAAGAAAATATCCCCCCGTTACATGTATGGAGGGCCACAACCCCAATTATTATTTTTTACAATATAATATCATAATTCTGTAGCGGTTTATGCAACACATCCTTACCAAATTTCAATTCTGTAACATTAATAGTTTTCGAGTAAATCGGCTGTGACAGACGGACAGACGGAGAGACAGACATGACGAATCTATAAGGGTTCCCTTTTTACCATTTTAGCTACGGAACCCTAAAAATTATTGACCCAAATAACTAACCAAACAGAGCCAACGAACCTTGCATGTACCCGATAAATTTGTGACTGGATAGCAGAGTGGTTTAAGCTGCAAAACCTGACTCGTGGGTTCGAAGCCCACCTTAGACTTTAGTGAATAGTGAACTAGGTTTCTTTGATATACGACATCTAATATTTATAAGATACTTAAGTAGTCTCATAACAGACACAATGTTGAAATGCTTGGCTTCGATCAGCCTGTCAAACTCGTAACATTGACATCTGTCACCAGAATAGATGTGACGACAATAGATCTCTGGCGCGGTTGATCGCTTGCGCAACCGTTAGATCGATTGATCTATATAGATCGTAACTGAGTACTATTTACAGTATGTCCAATACAATGCGTGCATGACCAAAAGCTGGGTGTTTTCACAAACCGTTGTTGAAATCACCTTGTTATTTAATTCGGACAAGTTTGGGCTTGTTCTACTCAGGATCGCAAGCTCTTTCGATTCTAATAGGAGAAAAAAATGTCCCAAAATCTATTTTCCATTACGATACCGTTTTTTGGTGATTTCAACAATGGTTTGTGAAAACGTCCAACTATCAAAATAATAATCTCCAAATTAAAGAAGAATTATTCGACTTTCTCGAAAGACTTCTTTGAAGATTGGCAATATAATATTACGCACCCTTTTTTTAACCGACTTCAAAAAAGGAGGAGGTTCTCAATTCGACTGTTTTTTTTTGTTGTATGTATGTTACCCGATTTCTCCGAGAATCGTGAACCGATTTGAAATTATTTTTTTGTAATCATTTTTGTTGGCACCAAGTTGGGGTCTGATGATGGGATTTTGGAGAAATCGAGAGATCTCTTCAAATATTATAGGTGCCTACATGTATGGCGCTTTTGGTAATTTTAATTAATTTACAAGCATTTTCATTCATAAAGTAGGATTTGATGGAAAACCAATGATGGAAATAAATCGGGGATCTTGGAGAAATCGGTTGAAGTCGGTGTTTAAAATTTTTAAATTGGTGATTATTATTAACTATCCCCCTTATTTATAAACGTATCCTAAGTTAGCAAAACTGTCCATCAGTAAACCTTATGATTTTGTAGTTAGGTCCAGCAATGACAGGAAGTCCGCGGTTTGCTCTTAGGGCATTTTCACAAACCGTTGTTGAAATCACCTTGTTATTTAATTTGGTCAAGTTTAAGCTTATTCAACTCAGAACCACGAGCTCATTTGATTTTATTAGGAAAAAATATGTCCCATAATTTTCATACAGTTTTCATTCCTTCCATTACGCTACCGCCTTTGAATTGAACATCCATGAGAAAACGGTAGCGTAAAAGAAAAAATATTTTGAGACATTTTTTTCTCCTATTAGAATCGAAAGAGCTCGTGATCCTGAGTAGAACAAGCCCAAACTTGTCCGAATTAAATAACTAGGTGATTTCAACAACGGTTTGTGAAAACGCCCAACTACGTCTTTTGTCCCGAAAAGCATTGTTTCCCATTGGGTCTTGTAGACATATTGATAAAACCCAAAGGGACAAACGTTTGTAAATAAGGAGGATCCATCAGTAGATCTTATGATTTTGTAGTATGGCCCAGCAGTGTACAGAGTGTGAGCGGTTAACTTGTACTTTGTACGTACTCAGCCGTGTGGTGTAAGAATACATTTGTCACCACCCCAACTCCTCCTGCGGGTGTCGTAAGAGTCGACTAAGGGATTGAAATGTCACTGATTGATGATAGGCAGCAGCATTATCATAGTGGACACATTACTGCGATCGCCAATCCGCTTGCCCAGCGTGGCGATTATGGGCATTTACCTCCTAATGCGTTTATACGCATAGTTAATAGGAGAGGCCTACGTCCAGCAGTGGACAATCATTGGCTGATGATGATAATGATGTACGTACTCGTTTATGCTACGGCGTAGGCTGTAGCACTAGTTTTCCAGTTACGTAGCGAAACTTTTCGTAGTATGCTTGCCATGAGTTTCCGCCATGGCACACCGTTTTCGCGTGACGTGCAAGCGGTCTGCCATCTATTATTTCATTTCCTACGATTCAACGCGAACGTAGTCACGCAATGTAGTTTGTAGTGGCATTGCTTATTGAGCTGAAATATCGAAAATTGTGTTTGCCACAAATATTTATTCTTTGGTCATGTTTGTTTTCTTTCTATTTAATACCTACAACTCAAAGCTTAATTATGCTCACCATGGGTCTATTTGTTTATTTCTGTAAGATTTCCCGAAGATTATTGTTCAAATTTTGCCACCACGGAGTTCAAAAAAGAAAATTTTATCATCCATTTCTGTTACCCTCCACGTCTTTATTAGAGTAACAAATGCTCGAAAAAGATTTCATTATATCAAGGTCGTCTTTTCAGGTCCTTCCCGATTCGCCCGCGGACCTCGCCGGCATCCGAAACGGGGACACAGTGACCAGTATACAGGGGGCAAAAGCGACCATGACCCACGACGGGGCTAAAGCGGCAGTGGCGGCGGCGACAGACACTCTCAGCCTTGGAGTGATGCGGTAAGTAAATAAAAAAAGGGATATTATTTGGATGGATAAGAGATGGAACTATACAGGGCGAAACATCAGTCGTCAACAGAAATACGTTTTTCTAACTTTATGAACAACTAACTAACTTTATAAAAACGTATTACTGTTCACGACTCATATTTCACCCTGTAGAAAATAAGTCAAAACACCTGCCATAACAATGATTTTTCTTTGCTATTGAGGTAGGCGGTGACTTGCCGCCGACTAGGTGCAAATGGCGTCACAAAAGATAGCCAAAGGCAACACCGATATAGTCGGATGATAGGCAGCTCAGGAAAGTAGCCTGTCAGTAAAAAAAAGTGGCAAATTCAACATTTAGGCGTGAAGATTTGACTGTCCATAGAAAAAATTAAGTATGCCGCCTTTTCCTACTGAAAATTAAGTTAGCCAGAGAATATTAGAAAAGTAATTTGACAATAAAAATCATTGGACCAGCGTAGACTCGTAGATTCGCGAGATAAGTATCTCCATCTCTTTCACGTTACCTGCGACTCTATAAATAAATATATCGATATCTATTTACGTAACAGAAGGCTAATTTAGTGCATAAACATTATCAATGACCTAATGTTAGTTAGTAATCAATTGAAAGGCTAAATGCCTGTAGTACTACGAATGCACATCATTTCAATCCAAAATAGTCTCTAAGGGGCATCGTTTAAGTCTATTTTATAATGACATGACGATATAACCCAATGTCAACACATCAATAGCTGCCAATAGTCAAATTAATTGATTTTCGTTTTTAATTTAGTTTCGCTGCTAACTTCACTCCGTACGGCGCGAAAATCAAGTGTTGGTTGGAAATAAAATAGGCCTGCCGTAAATATAAATAAGTAAAGTTTGGCTGTCTCAGTCACTTCAATTATGCCTTTATTTTAGTGACAGAGACGAATATCCGAAATTTACGATTTTCGATTTACGCGCAGGCCTATGACCAAGCGGGAAATTTTGACAGTTAAGAATCGACGCCATTTTGAATTCAAATCCGAAGTTAGCTACGGGTTTTGTCCTTCCTTTATAAGCAACTTGAATGAGCGCGTAAGTTTTTCATTGCATTTACGATTTGTATTCCGAACGAATTTATAACAGTATATTTATTTGAAATTTGGCTGGTCGAAATGAAGTTTTACCTGGTCTATAAGGATAAGTAAGCATTTATTTTGTTTAGTTTGTTTTCAGATTTTGTGGGAATATTTTGATTTATATACCTACTTAGACGATAAGTTCATATTGCATCATAATATATACAGAGTGTTACTGGCAAGTGGGCTTTCCTTGAAATAGCGTATTGAAAAGGGGATTCTTTAATAAAACCTAAGCACGAATTGCTCATTTAAAAATAATAGAATTATACCTACACTGGCCAACCAACTTGTCAGTAGGAAAAAGCAAGAAATTAAAAAAATGTAGGCGCAAAAATTTAGCGTCCTATAGACAATTTACTCGATACGTAAAGTAGGGGTCCATATTGGCTCACATAATTTTACTTGTCATATTATTTCTCATACTAACGGTTTTTTATCATAATAATCATTTGTCATAATTTTTTTGCTTACAAATTTGTTGTGTATAAATTTGTATTACCAACATCATTGCTCATAATTATCTGTAGTCAGATTTTTAAACGACATAATGTCATTTCTAACTATTCATCATGACTCATAATGATTTTTATAATAAACTTATTAATTATAAACTTATATTGTATACGTATTTGAAAGCATAACATTACCAAGATATTGGCTCCTAAATAAAATTTGGTATTGGTGAGCAAAATAACGATGAATGCTGTGTGAAATATTTTTTTTTCATTTGTGGTCGAATATCGCGGCCATTTTTGATTTTGGGGAAACGTTTTCTGGGTTGCAACAAAAAAAAATAACCTCGAAGACTAAGGCGGGAGCAAAGCTCCCGCCTTAGTCTTCTAACCTAACCTATCCGAGTCGGATCTGCCCTGGAAGGTTTTGTTCGCTCGCTTCGCTCGCTCACAGCAGATTTTGGTCAAAATTACGATTAATGTTGTGTTTCAATTTGATGTCGAATACCTGGGCCATTTTTGATTTAGGGTAAAAGTTTTCTGGGTTGCAAAAAAAAAAATAACCTCGAAGACTAAGGCGGGAGCAAGCTCCCGCCTTAGTCTTCTAACCTAACCTATCCGAGTCGGATCTGCCCTAGAAGGTTTTGTTCGCTCGCTTCGCTCGCTCACTGCACATTTAGTCCCCATTCGTTAGTAATTTTGACCAAAACAAAATTTTATTGAGGAGCCAATATCTTGGTAATTATCAAGTTTTAAGAAAATTTGTCCATACAAAACATGCTTATTTTAGCGTCCTCTATACGTGTCATAATGACACCACCCCCATCAAAGTTTTTCTAAGTCCCGCGCCCCCTTTGTTTATGAACAAAACCAGGTAAAGTTTAAAATAAATATTATAAGTATATTTTTTTTGCTGAGAATCGTTATGTTAAAAATTAAATATGATATAAAATTTTATTACATCAAATAGTTACTTAAAACAAAAATATGATAATTAACATTAGTATTACAGATATTTATTATGATAGACATTATGAACATGAATAATTCGGTGTTACGATAGTTATGCGCAAAGACAAGTTATAAGTAATGATCATTATGATATAAAATTATATAACAAACATTTTCGGACTTCCAATAATCGAAGTCGCAATTTTATGTGAACTTTGGCGCACCCGTAAAGTAGTCTATCACGTTTCCTCCAGTACATCGTGCGAGTGTGATAGACGTATCTAGTAAACACTATCGCAAACCTTGCCAACTCATGGTTCGGCTACTGTAATATATTTATATTCTATATTATGTTTTTTTTTTAATATATCTGCAGCATCTAATAGGTACAACATTGCCATATATTTTGTAAATGGGTGTCGACAATGAAGGTTTTTGATACTTTTTCTGCCACGATGAGGCGTTGAGATAGTAGTGCTGTGGCGTAAGGTTCAACGAACTGTCAAATTCAATTTTCTATATTTTTTTGGTTTATTAAAACATTACTTGAGGAATACTGTTTTCTAAAAAATAAAACTGGTCCAATTCAATTCCTATGAAATAAACAGAGGCCCTACGAAGTGTTGCTTCTCTCACGCACTTCTGAATTTGTACGTAAGTGCGACAGGGAGGCAACACTTCGATCGTGGTTCGCGGTAGGGCCTCAGAGTTCTAGTAATTTTCTTCAGTACCCCTAGACTTTGCGCCCCTGTTTTAGAGCTCAATCTTCAGTTCGGCGACTGTTTTGTAATCTTAAGCATTACGAAATCAATAAGCTTCCAAATACAATAGAACTTGGATATTTTATGTTCTGTATCAATGAATCTGACAGTTGTTTGGACCTCACGTTTAGGGTCACGTTTTATAAAGTTATATTTTACAATTTCGCTGTTTGCCTCTCTAACGCACTCACATATTAGCTAGAAAGAGAGGCTAACAACAAAATTGTAAATAGTAACTTTATAAAACGCGACCCTGGTCACAGAAAAAATATTGAAAACCTTCATCATACAGTTGTAATTTTTTGAGAATAAACCGGGCTTCTTATTTTTCCTTACATAGATTTCAATAAGGTCAAATTTCATCTTACGCGACAAATGGACGCATGACACCTTGCCCTATTTCTATAATTATCCCTAACTCTCCTAATCGTAATTTGGCTCAGTATCACTTGCCATATTCATTTACTGTGTCGAAATGGCAATACAATTTAGTGAGCTCAGTTAAATCAAATTTAGTGTACCGTAAAACCCCACTGTAATACAGTACTAAAAATATGGCCCACAAATTCAACCCCTAACTATTAAGCACTAGTCCTTTTTTGAGTTTGGACTTTAGGTAAGTAGATTTACGGTAGATTTTCTTTAAAAAATATTACATTGTTTTTGAATTTTGGTGCTCTATTGGAGATTCCAACGAAATATTAATTTAATTTCCTAAACTGAAGTGGCAGTGTAGTACAAAAAGTGTTTACATTTTCAGTTTGTTATTGGTAAATATAATTTACACGACATAACATAATAATGCATAAGATTTATATCACAATTCTTACATACCTATTTTGCATACAAATTAATATACCGCAAATCAATTTAAACAAAAAAACAATTATTTACTAACAGCTTTTTGGACTCCTTAAAATTGGCTTATTATGCCAAAAAAAGTTTTTGAATGGGACGGTTCCTCCAAATAGTCCAACCGTTAGTTACACTCAGTATATTTACGTATGTAATTTTGTTTTTCTAAGAGCTAGATTGTCTAATAATTGTATAGCCATTTTGAAGATATAATAGTATTTTTAGCGTTGAGTGGTTAATATTTTGGATCATGAGTTGTGAGGATATAAGTGAAGTGTCTCTGCTAGCTATAGTGATATCGAGGTACCATCGAAGTGATCATTTTCTGGTAGGTATATTTCCGCGACCATAATGTAAACCTGGGGCCTATAACATAACTAGTTACAACTAATAATACAAGCGGAAGTCTCTTTGTATTAAAAGAGATAGAAATGAGACTTCCGCATGTAATATTAGCTGTAATTTGTTGCGCCCAGTTAACTCATTTGTGTTTTGTTTCTTTCGTACAGCAGCAATAAGCATGATGACTGACAAGTCAAATCAGCATCTTTTTTCGAACTGTCTAAACGATCACCACTATGGAATTTTATATGAAATACACAAAAGTGACGTCACGTTTGAGTACTGCCAAATGATTTACTCTTTTAAGTTCTTTTCAATTTATTAAATAGAAGTTCTGTACAAAAATTACTGCAATCTATATCTTAGTAATAATTTTTTCGTGTATTATGTCGTGCATAATGTTAAATAATTTATTTTAACTACAGTCATCATCCCTATTGTCTGAGTAACGGGTAAAGCCAAACGGACTTTTTCGCCATTTTGACTTAAGTGTTGTCCAAGTACGTTTATAAATAACGCAGTTAGTTGCTATGATGTTTGGAATTTAACATTATAAATAGTCGGTAGGTACCAATTTGTTGCCGTGGAACTATCTGGGATTCCCTATAATTGGCTTCCTGTATTTAGTTTAAATTTTATTATTATTATTTTAGCCGTTGGTTCTCAAAATATGTAAAAAAACTACTCGAACGACGATTGATTGATTTGCAAACATTACTCATGCCACGAAAATGCCCGTTGAAGTCCGTATGCTTATTGGGGATGAAATATTATATTAATATACTATAACGACTCGTTTATTTTTTATTTTAAAAAATGATGGTTCAATTTCACACGTAATATTTATTTGATTTATACTCTCAACTTTCGGAATTAATTATCGAATGAACAGTATGAGAACTAATACGGCAAAAGTTTTAATGTTAATATCGGCTCCATGGCACTCTAACGTCTTACAGTGCGATGATAATCCGAGCCCTGGGGCCCGTTTCTCGAAAGCTTGTAACTTGTAATACATGTGGAAGTCCCTTTTTGACACTGTTAATTAGATAAGGACTTCCGCTTGTATTACAAGTTACAAGCTTTCGAGAAAGAGAAATAGTCCCCTGCTCATAACACCGCGCATGTGTTCGTTCTTCAACATCTTACAAATTCAATAATAATACATCAAAAACTTTGATAGGCCAATCACAATTAAATTACCCTGATTTACATTCCGGTCCCACAAAAAAGTTCGGAAATCTTCTAATTAATAATAAATTATGACTGTCTGTAAACGTTGTCCATTCGTTCACGATCGTTCCGTTGTTCCAGCGGTCTCTACGACCTGACCCTCGACGACGAAGACCCGATCTACGAGGAGATAGACCAGGACGATTTCGACCAGCCCTCGCACCCCACTGAGGTATTCCAAATTCAGCAGTTTGGTGACACCCCCCTCGATTCCAAGGAAACTAGCAGGTCTCGTACCGGTTCTAGGGGCAACCTTGACCGAAGGTCCCTGAGCGAAGGTCGGAGCTTGAACGAACAGAGATCCTTAACTGACTCTCCCTATTTTCTAAACACTAAACCTTATAGACCCTTCTCTACTGAACCATCTCCTATACCTCCTTTAGAGAAACCTATTATACTTAACCCTAATTATCATGACGAATTTGGCAAGTTTGATGATGGACTTGATCCTCCTGCCGATCTTCCCAAAGTCGATGAATTTGCGAGCATCCTTAGTGAGAAGAGTAGATATAAACTCCCGATTTCGAAACAATATGATCCTGATGGAACTAAGCTCAAAAAAGTGCAAGAAACGACTACTGTTACTAGAACGGTTGAAGAAAAAATTGTGACGGAAGAGATAGTTACAAAGGAAGTGAAGGTTACTTCGGTAGAAGAAAGATTGGTTAGAGAGCAAAAAGATGAAGCCAAGTTTATGGAGAAGATGAAAAAGGAAATTGATTTGGATAAAATTGAAATGACTGCTACTAGCATCGTCGATGAAAGTATCGAGAAAGCTATTTGCGTAGCCGATGAAATAAAAAAAGAAATTGACCTTGAACTTAGTGCTATAACCGCAGAATCAAAAACAAGCACATCTGAAACAGAAACTTTGGTTAAAACTACAGAAAAAAAGGAATCCATCAAAGAAGTAAATGAAATGAATGAAATTATCCAGAAAGCAAATGGTGTTGTTATTAAAAAAAGTGATGTTAGTGTTGCTAAAGAGATCGCTAAGTTTGAAAAAGATGACCGACAAATTACTGTAGATGAACGTCAGGAATTTAGGAAACAGGAGCTAGAAGAAACTATTGAGAGTGGTAGTGTTCGAAGGAAGTCAGAAATGTATGATAAAGATGCTAAAACAGGTGATGTCACAATTGAAAGAAAAAGTGTGGATGAAACTATAGAAAGTGGTAGCGTGAGGAGGAAATCAGAAATGTTTGATAAAGACACCAAGAAAACCGATATTAAAGTAGAAAAAATAAGTATTGACGAAACCGTAGAAAGTGGAAGTGTGAAGAGAAAATTAGAAATGTATGACAACGATATTAAAAAGGCCGACGTGAAAATTGAAAACAAATTTTCAGATGAAACCATTGAAAGTGGTAGTGTACGAAGAAAATCTGAAATGTACGATAAAAATGTAGAAATGAATTCTCTAGATGACACTAAAATAGAAAGAAAACAATCTAAAATAATATCCAACCAAAATGATAGTAAGGATGTGCAATCGACTTATCAAAAGCAAACAACTGAGTTGAAAAATGAAAAAGTCCGTAAAACTACTGAAAGTACACATCAATATGATCATAGTAAAACTAAAGAGACTAAATATAGTACTGCTAAATTACTAGCGGAACAAAGAGCTTATACTATCGGTTTACAAACTATTCCTCATATAAGGGGTACAGTGCAATCTAACTATCACTATGATTTATTGCTTAAAACCTTTTTCATACACTTAACTGACGTCATGGTAGCCTTGTCCAGGTTTATTTTAGCAGAACCTGTACTAACAAAACCTTTAGAAACGAAACCAGAAGCTAAGAAAGAAGTATCAGAAGTGTCTCGAGTTGAACGGGACGTAGTTACTGATACAACAGTAGTGAAAGATTATGTAGTAAATCGTCAAGAAACTGAACAGATAGAACTCAAAGATGTGAAAATTACAGACAGAAAAGAAAAAGTTGAAAAACTGGCAGATGTCATTAAATATGATCATAAACGGGAAGAAAAGCAGCAAGAATATACAGATTTCGTAGAAAAAAATCAATTTGACAGTGAAAAAAGAGAAAAAACTGTATTATCAGGCGCTGAAATGTCACAACTAAGTGAGAAAAAATCGGGAGAATTGATAACTAAAATGGATGGAGTTATAACTGAATTTCAGACTAAAGCTGGTCTGGAGGATGAGATCACAATGCAACGGGAGAGGAGATCTAGGAGTAGAAGCAAGGTTCAAGAAGAAATTATACAAGAGCCTGTGCCACAAACAGTGGTTTCCAAGGTCGATAAAACATATCAAGAAATGACTGAAACGACAACTTTTAGCAGTGTTTTAGAATCGACGGAGAAGAAATTAGAAACAAAACACGAAGTTATGGATATCAAGAGAGACACTAAATATGAAACTAAAGATGTAAGTAGCACAGACAGTAAAAACATGTACATATCTATATGTGAAGCTCATGTTTACACAAATAAAAACTCAATATTCGATGAAATAGCCGAAATATCGGAAACCGCTTCTGTAGAAACTATTAAAGAAACCAATATAGCTTTAGAAGCTAATGAGGCAATGGTTACAGAGCGCGTCGCATTAGAATCTCAATCTAAATCTCAAGTAAAGCAAGAAGCTGAAAAAGTAGTGGAGTCTCAAGAAATTGCTAGCGCTAAAGTTGAGGAAGTAGTCATCCAAGAAAAGGAAGACATACAAGAATTATCAGCTCAAAAATCGTCCGTGGTGATCGAAAGCGAACAAATCGCTGAAGTAGAAATAGTTGAAACCACGGAACCGATTGTCGAATTACATGAGGATATTGTAGAAAATGTCAATATTGAAACTAAAACTCAAATAGACATTCAAGAAATAGAAACTACCGATTATGTAGATCAACTAAAAGTTCAAAAAGAGGAATCCGTAGGAATTGTGGAATTACAGGATATTCAAGAAGATGTACAAATCACGGAAGAAGCTGAAAAGGTGATAATTGATGACGTTTCTTTTGAAGCCAAAGAAGATGTGTCTATTAAGAAAGAAGAAGTAACAGTATTACAGGAGGATATTGTTACAGTAAAAGAAGAAGCTACCGCAAAACAAGAAATCGTATCTATAGTGAAAGAAGACTTGCAAGAAGTTGTCTCTGTAGAAAAAGAAGTAGTTCAGGACGTAAAAACTGACGATATAAAAGTCACTGAAGAAATGGCAATCTTAAATGCATCGATTCAGTCCAATGAAAAGAACATTGAAGTCAACAATGAATACGCTCACTTAAAAGTAACCAAAGAAGAAATAACTGAATTAGAGGAAAACATTGAAGTTGACCAAGAAATCGTTGTCAATATTAAAAAGTCCGTTCATATAGCTGAATCTGAGAATCAATACCAATCTTTCATATCTGAAACATCCGTAGAGAATACAGAATACATACAAGAATCTTCTTTCACTGCTAGATCTACAGACTCTTCTTTCACCTCTAGTTCCGTGCAAGAAACTTTCACTGCCAGGTCAACTGAAGACGCTAAAAAACAGCTGACTCTCGACTTGACGTCATCAATCAAAAAGTCTGACTCACAGTCTTCAGTCAAAAGCACTATCAGTACCCCAACTCCTTCTACTGTCCCGCCCACTCCTTTAACGGACGAATACGTTTTTAGACTCCAAATGCCCCTTCCAAAGCTCACTGGGCCTCCTGTCCCAAGATCCCCTAGTCCTGAAGATGAAGATCCCCATATTGTTAAAAAGAATTTGGTCCCTCATATAGATACTGAAATAATTGAGGAGGTAGTTTATGAAACACCACTGCCCACCCCGCCTGAAGATAAGTCTTCACCGCCAAAGTTTACTAAGCCAGGGTTGAAAGGGGGTGATTTGAGATACGTATTTTACAAGGTAAGTGTAAAACCTTTTTCCTAACACTTGCTGTCTAAGCGCGCCATTGCTTGCATGCGTAGTGGGAGTAATATAAAACTGAAATTGCCTAGGGAGTAATAGAAATCAGACCATCCGTACGTCATAGAATAACTTATTTTTTTGTCCGCAAGTGTGATGAAAAAAATATTGTCGGTAAGCGGAATACTAACTCGAGTCATTAAAAGACTCGAGTTAGTATTCCGTACTTACCTCCCTTGATGCACAATGTACTAGTTATTGACCAACCGCCTCTGTATACTTTTATTGTAACATATTTGATGTTATTTCATAGCCATAATACGACTCACCTACACGGAAGAAAAAGAAAATAAGTAGTTATCATTCGTTTAGTTTTTGGTAATTATTTATTATATTACTCGTAAATTAAAATAAATGTTTTTCTTACTCTGTATAAATCAGAAGACCGAACAAAATGACTCACGTCTCATAATTGAGAACTCATGGGTGGGTTGTCTCACTTTGTTACTATTTATCGTATTTGGTGTTAAAATCTTTACTGTTTTCTGTGCCTTGATATGTGCTGTATTCTTATTCTTATTTATTTATTTTGAATCATTTTTTTCTAAGATAAGATTGATCAAATATTTTTAAATTGTATGGTATTGCAACTAATATACATTTTCTAAAATAGGAAGAAATAAAAGAAATCGAAAGAAAATCATCTCTACTAGCATCAGCCATAGATCAAACCATCAAATCAATTGAAGAATACAAGGAAGAAGTAGGATTGGAAACCAAAATTGAAGACGGCGTCATTTATAACGGATACGCAAAAGTTATTGACACTAAAGTATACAAAGATAAACTTGACGAAGTCAATATCGAAAGACAAATTGTCAAGAACACAGAAAATATAAACAAAATTGTAGAAGATAGAGCAAAATCTTCTGAAGATTCCGTAAATAAAGTAAATGTTAATGGAAAACCAATGAACGTAAGTGTCACAATTGAAAATAACGTCGCAGATTCAGTGACTGAAGAAAGACAGAATATAATGGATGATTCAGTAGAAAACGTTGTGGAAGGGTACAGACCTGTGCCTTTTAATCCCGATGATGCACCTCATTTAGAGCGAGTAGAAATCAGAATACCGGTAAGACGACTTGTTAATCGTTAAAAAGTGTTTATTGACAATTGTAAATTACTAAAGACTATTCCCAAGTTTCTCAACGCTGAGGTGGAATTAGAAATATCTCAGCAGTTAGAGTGTACCTAATACCACCAATGACCGACAAATGATTTTTAATAAAATAATTTGATTAATTGATACGAAAACTTATTGGTCACTAATTGATTAAGGAAATTTTAGACAATGTGCATAATTTTCTTACATAAAATAATAGATGAATAGTTAATTCTGCCCTCCGGCCAGCAAACAGCACATTGCCGGCCGCTGCGCTAAACTAAGTTGCCGCCTGCCGGCTCCGTTGAGCAGAAAAATAGTATACCTACACACCTCGGCCGTTAAATGGGAAGGCCTCGGATCACATGTTTGTCACACATGTGGATCAAATTACACGTCATTCGATACATTTCCCACTTAAACGGCCTTGGCATGTAATCTACTATTTCTCGAGAAATTAACGAATTTATTTTCAGGGACCAACTCCAACAATAGACCCTGGCAAAGCATTTGTAGCAGAAAATGGAGAGATCATGGGTACACATCAGGGTATAGTCGACAGCTTAGAAGATGCTGTAGTCGATGAAGAAATATCCAGTAAGTAGTACTTCTACTTAGTATGCCTACTACTTAAAATACTTCTCTTAATTTTTAACCCTCAAACAAATGCATTTGAAGACTAGTGAATTTGAAGAGCGTTATAAAATTTGTGATACTTATTATTTTTATTTTATTTAATCTTTATTGCACAAAAGAAAACCTGTACATTAAGGTTTTCTAAGGGAGAACTTAATGCCAAAAGGCATCAACCTTAAGTTATTAATCTTACGATTATAAATAACGGAATTTCATTCTAAATAAATCGACACTACTGGAACAAACTCGTGTCTAGGAGGCTACCATGACATACTAATGCGATGCAATTTGGGACCTAATCTGGGGGGTTACCATGACGTCATCGTCATCATCATCAGCCTATGATAGTCCACTGTTCATGCATCAAGTTTGTTAGAAAAAAATATTATAAATACAGTAAAAATAGTACATGCGTTAGGCCTCACACAAGTTCACATCGATTCATATAGGTTCCAACTGTTTTTCATTATAAATATGTGTATAGTATTAATTGACGTACATTTGTAAGTTCATGAAAAGTAACGCAGCAGACAGAAAATAAATATGTCGAACGAAAAGTTGATTGGCCCATGTACCACCAAAGCGAACGTCGGTATCGATACTCAATTTAATATTGAATTGGAATAAACTGAAGTCATCATTTAATTTGCAGAAGAACTGGGCAAGCCTGGAATGACAGAAGAAAAGATAGCAGCAATAATATCCGGAGAATCGGAGATGCTGCGGGAAGCTCACGTCATGGGGTGAATATATTTCTGATTTCTATTTACGTTTCGAATATCGATGAAGCCATGACATTCGGAGTTTTCCATATTTCATTGGCATTATTCATATACTCGGCAGCATTATATCGAACATCATCTTACAGCATATATTTCATATTTACCTACGGGTGTTATATTTCCATGCTCTCGTCGTCCATTCTCATGTCAGCCTCCGTAGCCTAGTTGGTAGTGACCCTGCCTACGAAGCTGGAGGTTGCGGGTTCGAATCCCGGCGAGGGCATTCTTTGTGTATTTATTTATCACAAATGTTTGTTCCTTGGTCATGGCTGTCTATGTATTTAAGTATCTATATGTATCTATCTATTATATATATCGTCGCCTGGTACTCACATTACAAGCCTTAATTGAGCTTACCGTGGGACTAGGTCGATTTGTGTAAGATGTCCCAAGATATTTATTTATTTATTTATTTATTCTACTCGTATATTCGAATTTTCTCGTCTGCTGTACTGTCAACAATAGACATGATGACTGGCAAGTCGCATCTTTTTTCGAACTGTCAAAACGATCACCTCTATGGAATTTTATATGAAATACTCAAAAGTGACGTCACGTTTGAGTACTGCCAAATGACCTACTCTTTTAAGTGCTTTTCAATTTATTAAATAGAAGTTCTATACAAAAATTACTGCAATCTACATCTTAGTAATAATTTCTTCGTGTATTATGTCGTGCACAATGTTAAATAATTTATTTTAACTACTTACAGTCATCATTCCTATTGTTATATTAATCATGCTATTCATAGACAAAAACTCCTCAAACTCCTCATAAAAAAACTTGGACAAAGCAAAAAAGAAGAGACTGATGCTTATTTAAGAGTTGAAATTATATAGTTGCAGTGTTGAACCAGAGTTGACAGTGGCGTAACAATAGGGTGGCACGGCTGGCAAAATGCCACGGGCCCCCGACCCAAGAGGGCCCCGGCCCAAGAGGCCGTGAATTTATATTTAACCTCCTGAGGCCTGGTGACGTCACTTACTTCAACCGAATTTTAACTTTCACTCTATATCTATAAAGTCAAAATGTTATGTAATATATATATGACATAGGGCCTCACGAGGTTAAAATTAAACTGAGTACAATGTGATGATTTTTACTGATAGGGACCCATTAAAATAATTTGCCACAGGCCCCAAATGGTATAGTTACGCCACTGAGAGTTGGGTGGTTTTACTGTACCTACATGTTTAAAGGCCCGGCCACGACATTGGTCTAAGGCGACCAGCGGCGAGTAAATGCATGAGTTGGATCGAGATGACGATAAGGGAACTCCCTCTCGCACGTATGGTTTTCCGTTAAGCCGGTCGCCTTAGACCAATGTCGTGGCCGCATCATAAGAGAGTAAGGGAAATTTGCAAAACTGTGACCGCTGCATGGGTTTAAATTTGAAACCGCCACGTTTTTTATTCGTTACAATGTGCTACTTTATCATTTGAAGGAGGCATTATCATTTGAGACGTATAGAAACTTTGGCAAAAATGATGCTACCAAAATTAAGCGGTTAAAACGCTCAGATATTCACCCATGTATCCTTTACTTCCCAACCATGGTTACGGCTACTGGGTACGGCATAGCGTGAATAATTTGTGTATTTAACGTGTAAAAGTCGACTTTCCTAGCCCTGTGGAAATTAACACAGAACTATAACTATGCGGAAATCCATTTCTGTTGCCAACTTGCCACTCCAACGTGTATAAAGTGGACTTTTAGGGTATTTCTATGCGATTTTTTACGCGTTTTTATTGTTCATTACCATCACCACTTTATTTTCCGTTTTATAAAAACAAATAGAATAGCAGACAAACATGCGTCTGCTACAAGATAACCGAAAATTACTCCACTATATGCAGTTCGTCAATAATTTGGGAATGGTAATAACTTGATTGGAGCGACAGAATAATCGCATAGAACTACCCTTTAACGCTTTCCTCTTCAGGTTCTTTATATCTTCATAGCAGACTGCATTTCGTCCATGGTCAGCCATATCGATTTTATTCCGAATTTATATTTACAGTTGTACCTCCAAACTTTTTTTAGATTTGGAATTTTCACGTATCATTTGTGTCACGCGCGAATAAACCTAGTGGACGAAAAACGGGTACCTACCTATTTTTATATTAGAAAAAGCTATAATGACTCTTATGCCCGCTTTCCACTGAGAGCGGAGCGGACTCATTAATGGCTCCGTTTCACGTTCATCGCTCGCTAAGGACTAGTATTCAGTTAACGGCTGCGAGTCACAGCAGTAGTGAAAGTTAAACGGATCCATTAAGGACTCCGCTCTGCTTGCAGTGGAAAGCGGGCATTAGTGTGAATAATGTTATAGTTCGTGAAATATAAATTGGTAACTTTCTACCTACATTAAGGTAAAAATAAACATTCAATTTATATTTCTCGAACTATACAAATGTTACAATAATATCAGGTAGATACAACCGTAAATAAAAAATACCACATGTATACATAACATGCTCATAAAAAATATATCATAGCATCAGCATTCCACTAGTCTACATTTCCAATTAATCATTTGTTTTTTCACTTCTTAATAGTTACAATATTATGTTTATTAGCAATTATTTTCACTTGCATTGTTCGTACACATTATACTGAACACTGTGTAATCGTGTCATATCGCCCGTTCAAATCCAGATACATTTCAGCTGTAAGTACAAAAATCATATATATCTGCCTGCATCTACATCTATATTCAATCAGTTAATAATTTACTTGTAGTCATATTTTGATAATTATCTTTATTAAAAAAAAACACAATAACTAAATCTACTTTTTCTTTCACAACACACACGGATACACACAAAATGGCGAACCAATGGCGAAACAGGCTGTCAAGAGTTTTAAAATCTCATATGCATCGGGATACTGATGATTCCAGCGTCGATTTCAAGAAGATCAAACCAATAGTCGAATCCTTGAAAGATTCTGAAGTCCTGAAAGCTTTGAATGAGGAGTTTGTGAAGACTCAAGAAGAGAAAAAGAAAGAAGAGAGGAAATGGACCAAGTTTCTGCAGAAACCGGCGCGGCCGGTTCCGAAGGCGAAATTCGGATACCACGGATGGACGGCTAATGATGACGAAGAGAAAGAGGTAAGTCTTCAATGTTATTACCTGTTAAAGAAAGAATTGGGATCCTTGGGATGACGCGAAGTATTAAAATAATTAAAATGCTAAATTAAAGGTGTAGCAGGATCACATAATTGCTAGAGAAAAAAGTTGCCATACAAAAGACAAAAAATAATAATATTTGTTGCTAGTATTAAAAATGCATTCTGCAACAATACCATCTTTAACGCATCTTTGGAATAAGGGTAAAAAATATCACTTAATTTAAATGCGTATGCCATATTGTTGTTGTTATGATTTATGTGGACACAAAACATTTGACAGATCTCGCTATATTCATCATCATCATATTCAGCCGTTACGCGCCCAATGCTGAGCATAGGCCTCTCTTCTTGTACGCGATTGGTCCCGGTCCTGAGCTACCCCCTAACAAAAGTGACCCGTACTCTTTCGAATATTACTCGCTATATTAAGTACAATTTATCAAAATCGACCTCGAACACTAGTATAAAAAAGTATAAATAAACACAGATCAATAAAACGTCAATACGTGATACATGTTACAACGTATAACAATGTCAGGCTCAAAATTGATAGGTGACAACCCTGAAGCAATTCTCGCACGCACACCAACACGTTTTCCGTCCACTTACGCGCGTATCTTTCAATGTGTGCGTGTTACTCTTGGCGGTAGGACAGGGCTGTCACTTTTAGAGTCATGCACTATTTACTACCGACATTTATTATTATTTCCTTATTGACTATTGACATAGTAACCTGCATGATCTTGATGATGATGTTTACCTTGGCGCCAATTCAATAAAGCAAAGAAGGTAATTATTTTGGCAGCTGATGGAATTGTTGAAGTTTTTCTTTTGATTCAGTCTTGTTCATAGTGTCAGTGTGTGTGTTTGTCAAAAGGTGATTTTATTTTTATATATTTTTTTCGTTTAGTATAATTATCATGAACTTAGTACTTGATTTATTTTTTTTATATTTTTTTTGCTGTTAATTCTAACATTCATCTTTATCTAAATACTAATATGTTATGTTTTATAGTATGTCTATACAAGCTTTAAATAGGAATAGTACGTAGGCGGTTGAATTATGTAACAGTAAAAGAAGTTAATTCTTGGAACAAAAATAGGTTTATAATAATTTTACTATCAAATTTATATACTTATTTCTTACTTATCGTTGTTTCAGTATTTTGTGTACTTATAGGTACCTATAATATTACATTATTTTTATACCGTCATCGCTTATTATTTTCATAATCGGCAGTTTGATTGACAAAACAACTTATATGGTGAATTACGGTACCATAAAAAATAGGTACAATCATATTTTAATACTAACAAACACTTAACATTGTTTATAACACAGGTATAATAAGTAGGTACATATATTATATACGGTGATTCTGGTCTTAAGCCAATATTGTGTTATACGATTATGCAACATCTACACGGGGAGCCAAAATTAATAAGCTAAAAAAGTTTGAGTCTTCAATTTTATTTATATTTTTATTTATATTTTAGGCTTCGATATAGATAATTTTATGTATCCCAATTGCTTAAAAACTTTAAATTTGTTTTTCGTTATGAATTAAAGTCGGGCGAAGTAGGTACTCGAAGTCTCAGTAATAACGAAGGTTAAATGTTTTTATATTTGCTACGATTTTCATGTGAGTCATGTCATATCTACGTGGGGTATACATATACTCAATTTAGGCATTATAGGCATAATTATTAATCCAAAAAGTCGGACTGCAGTCCAAAAACCACCATTTAATTTGTCAGTAGAAAAAGGCGCCAAATAAAAAAAAAATATTTTTCCAAGCCGGGTTATCAACATTTTGGTTAGGATTTACTGTGCCTCAAGGATTTTTAAGAATCTGTTTTTTTTCTTTTTCAGTCTCCTTACAAAGTGAAAATAGTGAAACAGCCAAAGCCAAAAGTAGCACCCGACTACAAACCGCAGGTAACGGCGTGAAGACAGACAGACATACAAATTGTAATAAAGTAACAATTGTTAAGTTAATAAATTAAGTGTTAATAATGAAATGAGGAATGCGTTTGGATCCTTCCTAGAACTTAATACCTTATTTGAACCATAATTATGGATATAAGTACCTTTAGAAATAGAGCCCACGTACTTTTTTCTTTCTATAATTTTTGTGGAAAATACAAAAAAAACGCTGTGTCTCACCTGAAGCACAAATAGCCTTCTCTTAGTCCTAAACTTACTTGTTTATTTTCCATTTTGAAATATTATTTTTTACTATTTTGTCGTATTCGCTTTTCTAATGTTGCTGTGTTTTTTCTACTCAGCTACTTTACGAGCTTTTTAATTAAGTACAGTATATAAGTTGGAAAGTCAAAGATACGTTGGGTTTTACTCGATACGTAAAGCATTCCATCGCGCTCGTACTGATATATTTTAAACTAGCGCAATGGATAGGTTTATCGAGTAAAACCTTACCGTATCCGTAACTTGGCAACTGACGGTACGGTACGGAGCTACTGCAGGAAAAAAATGGTTTGTTGTCCTACTGAGATAGGTTTTTTCATGTCAGCACTTCGTATTATACGTAACTCAGCAGAACACAAAAAAATGGGACCCGTTTTTTTCCACAGGTATTAAAAGAACTCGTAATTCTGAGCAGAAAAAAAGGTAACAAAAAAAATTGAATTTGTCAAATAAAATAAACAATTGTCATTTGCTACTATTTATATTCGACATAAAATTGAACTTTGTAAAAACAATCAAAATTATATATGACATTAATAAAAAAATTAGGTAGGTTTTGATAATTCACAACCACTATAAGTATTAATGTGGTAGGTGCTAAAAAGTGACAAAGCACCCTATGATTTTCGTTCTTCCTATACTCATGGCTGACATTGACACATTATAATAATGTGAAACAAGTCAACCGTAAGGCACTGGTCTCACCGCGAACTATCATGAATACTCAGCTATGAACTATCGGCTATAAACACGAACAAAAGATACGCACTCCCGTGTAAATAAAAGAGACACGGGAGTGCGTATCTTTTGTTCGTGTTTATAGCCGATAGTTCATAGCTGAGTAGCTCGCGGTGAGACCAGTGCCTAAAGCCGAGTCACATCGGATGCCTGTAGCAAGTGCGCCTTTGCATAGCGTATGTAAATGTCATAGTAGATCACGGTTTGCTGGTCACGCACACGTTCACGGCACGCAATCGGTGTGCCATCTAATGTGACATTTACATACACTACAACACGCACGTCACGCACACACTCGTGCTAAGTATACTCATCCGGTGTGACTTTAAGTATACCGTAATATCAATTTCAAGCATCTGTCTCTATTACTCCTATTACACCTTTGTCACTTCAAAATAGAGACATGGGTCAAAATTCTTTTCGTTGTCTTGTTTCATACCATTCTGTCACGCTTTTAGTTGCTGTTTCGACTCAGAATAATAAAAAAATGCGGTGCACTTGTATTTCTTTTTAACGCTAGATTTTAATCCATACATCAGAAATTGAAAACAAAACATCAGTGCATAAAATCACCACTGCGTCACGTTTTTTAGGGACACAAAATAAGACAACGAAATGAATTTTGACCCAGATGCCTGAAATTACGAACATCGATATGTCATGAAGCATTCGTTTTCACCCTGCATCCACCTGTATACTTGCATTCGCATTTTCGACCCATTAGCTTAGATTCCGATTTGTTAATTTTAAGAGAAGTTAGAGTACCTTCCAACCTTCAAGAAAAGAGCGTACTCCCACCTCAAAGGCCGGCAACGCATTTGCGACGCCTCTGGTGTTGCGGGTGTCCATGGGCGACGTTAATTGTTTTCCATCAGGCATATCTCGAAGATATCGAGTAACATAATACATACATACGAAAAAAATTGAGAAAAGAAACAGTCGAATTAAGATCCCCCTTTGTTTTTGACCACTTGTAAACTATCAGTCACCAAAATTGAACTAGCGCAATATCACTTCAGCATTTCAAGCCATTTCAATTGTAACAAGCCATCCCCCCCACAATCACCCAGGACTTCAACACGGGACCCCTACCGTGGGAGGAGCGAGCCACCAACGAGCCACCCCCACCCCTTGTCGAGGCTGAACCCCCCATACTGATCCCGGAGGAGAAACCAGTGTTCTTGGAGGCTGTTGATAACTTGTCGGAGACCGCTGTTCCGGATTTGGAGGAGACAGGTACCTTTTACAAAGAACGTCATACATCAACCTATCTCAGTCCATTGGACGTAGGCCTCCTTTTAACTATGCGTATAGATGCATTAGGAGGCAAATGCCCATAATCACCACGCTGGGTAAACGGATGCGTTCACTATGATGACGCTGCTGCCCACCATCAATCTTTTATCAAAGAATGATCAGTAACACTTCAATCCCTTAGTTGATCCTTACGACACCGGCGGGAAGAGTGGGGGGCGGTGACAAATGTATTTTACTGCCGTCGCCACACGACCCAGTTACAAAGAATCAGAGCCACAAATAACTGAGTAGGCTTCTGTTGTCAAGCCTTTAGAGTGTATTATAAGTTTTTAAGCTAAATTAGTCATTGACATTATTAGTATGACTTAAAACTAGTAGTTTTAGACTAGAAAGAGATGAGCTATCGTTTTTTTCTTTCAGAAATTGAGCTACCTCCAGAAAAGCCAATAGAGGAACCGGCAGAAGAAGTAGAGCAAGAAGAACCTAAAGAGACAGAAGTCCAAGAAGTCGAAGTAGTAGAAGAGACAAAGAAGGAAGAGCCGGTTACAGAAGAGACTAGCAATAACGATAGTGACATGGAGAACAGGATAGCCGAACAGTTGATAAAGAATGTAGAGGGAATGGTTGGTAAGTGACAAATTATATGAATATGAATATCTACTCATACGAAACGGGTTACTCACGTAATTTAAGTCGATAATTGCTCGACATGTTTCGATCCATTCAAATATTATTAAACGGGTTACTTGAGTAACCCGTATAATTCCTAAAATCTACTCATATGATTTCGTTTTTGCGATGGTTTTCATTCTATGTGACCATTTATTTTTATTTCGTTCATCTTCATACCTTTGAATTTATGGGTAAATTTTTGGTTATTTCTACTCGGGGTCTACAGCTACAGCTACATGAAGCATGTCAAGATATAGCCCCTGACTGACATACTTCATGTGGCTTTGTATAGATACATACGTCTTTGGGAAGATTTAGAAGTTTTCTGATTGTTTCAACTACATGAGTTACGAGTATACAGGTGACGTCGGAGACGTGTTCAGTTTTGTTTTTTTTTTTAAATCCACTATTAACTAGCAACTGAATGGCCGGGCCTAATATTATATTTAAATATTCCCTTTATGATAAAAAAAAAATGTATAAATGAAGCCTAGTAGGAAGCACATATAGTCACTTAAGTAAAACTTATTGCTTCGTCTATTGCTCATCTTAGGATTGCGTCTGCAAGCTCATCAAGTCATCACATTTTCAAACTCTCAAATGCCGGGATAGATACTTCATCATGCTCTCCACACCGTATCCGGTGACGGCGTCACCGAACATGGTCAATCCGGTTTGGGATTACGATGTGCTCTGATATGACTCGCAAAGCCGAACTTTGTTTTGAAAGTGCGGTTACATGGTGTACAAAAGAGCTGGAGAAATTACACGTATAGACGTAGAAGGGCTTAGGCCTCGTCTTCCGCATTCTGCCGTTTCACGTCAAGGTCTTCAAGACGCTTAGTTTCAAAAAGATCCACACTACTACGATCAGATACTAGAAAGATGTCAAAAGGATCGGGTGAATCAGCATCTCGTTTCCATCCTCCAGACCCTGCAGCGCCGCTGGAGCAGCAACTGGCACAGATGCGCGCGCAGCTGGCGGCCCTCGCGCGGCTGCCTGGAGTGATCCAGCAAACCCTCGAGCTGGTGACGCGTCAGCTCTGCCAGATCACTCAGCAGGTAGATATACCGTGACATCCGGGTCGAAGGACCTGTTCTCAGTGTCAATGTATAAGTACATATACCAATAGTCAGTAGAATCTAGCGACATGTTAGTAGCAGTGGAAAGCGCGCGCAGCTGGCAGCGCTCGCGCAGCTGCCTGGAGTGATCCAGCAGACCCTCGAGCTGGTGACGCGTCAGCTCTGCCAGATCACGCAGCAGGTAGATATAGCTTGACGTCCGGGTCGAAGGACCAACTCTGTGGCGATGAATAAGTACATATGCCAACAGTCAGTAGAATCTAGCGCCTTAGTAGTAGCAGTGGAATGCGCGCGCAGCTAGCGGCCCTCGCGCAGCTGCCTGGAGTGATCCAGCAGACCCTCGAGCTGGTGACCCGTCAACTCTGCCAGATCACGCAGCAGGTAGATATACCGTGACATCCGGGTCGAAGGACCTGTTCTCATACATCAATAGACGGTAGAATATAAAAAAATGTAAACTAATATGGCTGACTTTTCATAGCCTTTGACGTCTTTGACATACGTCGTGAAATGTTCGCAATATCAATAATTATAATTAAAAATGTATGTGGTACTCTGTACGTATAATTAGTCTGTAGATATATCATTGATTGTAGAAGACTAACGAGCATAGAAGAGAATAAAACAATTTGTAAATATTGCATAAAATGCATTAGAACTAGTTCCCAGGACCAATGTTGCTCTATCTATATGATGCCAAGTGAATAAAGTTATCTAAACATCTAACTTATTTATTTACAGGAAGCTCACTCTCACCAAAGAGTCACACAAGATCAGATTGCGATCGAATCTTCCGAGATGGTTGAAGGTATGTAAATACTAAACACCGTTTAGGTAGTTTTCGCATTTTCTCATAGCATATTTTAAAACTTATGTCTTTTTCAGAATGTAACGAGAACTCTGAAACTACAATCGAAGATGTAACAGAAGAAAAAGACGAAACTCAAATTGAAGAGGTAGTGGAAAACGGAGCGATTAATGAAGAGGTGAAACAAACGAAGACGGTGGAAGACAGGCAAATAAAAACGATGGAAGAAGTCAAGCAGACGAAGACTATACAGGAGGTTAAGAAGGTGCAGGTCGGGACCGCCGAGGAGATGAAGAAGATGAAGCGAGAGGAGCAGGAGATCTTGGAAGAGCAGAGAAGAATTGAGAAACAGAAGAAGGTACGTTTATTATTCTAGTTATGGTGGTCCCGATCAATTCAGATACATATGGGTTGTTCTCATAAAAGTGGCATCGGCAGGGTAAAGTAAATGAAAAAAATGAAAGTGTTTTTTTTTAAGCTTTTTAGATTTGAATATGTTTTTGAGTTCATCAACGATACCAAATTTGTGACAGGGAACGAACTAGTCCGAAAAACATAGAAGTTATGGCGAGTTGAAATTTTAGACATACAGGAGAAAGTGACAAGACAGGGTAGTAGAGAAAATATGGCAGGTTAAAGAGAGTTTAAATGAAAAAACAAGTTTACCACTAATAATTCAACTCTTTTATTAAACCTAAACTTAAAATATATCGACCGTTATGATCTTACGCCCTAATATTTATATATTTGTACCTATAGTATCCGGAAAATTGTATGTGAACACAAGGTTGAAGGTTTTAAGTTAATTGTGTTCTAAAAGTGCGTGATTATGAAATAATGCAGGTTTTTAGGATTATTTACATTGTTGATGGATGCCACCCTCCCCAAACATGCTTGCAGCATTACCGCGCTCGACGGCAAGCGAAATTCTTTGGACAAGGTGAGAACTGGAACGGGGAACAGATTCGTAAGCTGGTTCTAAGTTGCAAGTTGGTTTCGGATGTTTGATCTTGGCAGCGTTCTCAGAGGCCGCACCTGCATCCTTTACAATGTCTGCGACAGATGCGAAGGTCCAAATATACTGCCCAATTGCCCATACTTAGCACCCCACAGCAGGCAGCGGCCCCATGCCCAGAGAACCAGCGTTAAGCCGTCCGGTCTCTTGCCATCTGTACGGCTTAAGTCCTGAAGCTCTGCTATGCAGGGAACATTCGGCGAGAGCCGAGACCAAGTCCTTAATCACATGGTGTCTCGAACGCCCCGCAGAACGGGAACAACTCAGTCCGTAATGCCCATTCACCTCTACTGACGCTCTGCATATGCACAGATGGGGTTCGCACACCTTGGATGGATCCCACCCATTCTCAATGTATCGTTATCGAGTACCTTTCCTAGTTGTGGCGACAGTAGTGCATTCAACCAGGCCCAAAACTCGGGCTGCCTCATCGCTTTAAACCGTGTGATATCCTCAACAACACTAGTTAGGACCTTCCAGAATGCTGCTAAATGAGCGCAAAACATCAGCCCATAGCTTTTAAGAATTGGGATTGTTCGGATACGCTTCCCCCGAAGAGCGAACCGATCACACGTCCAGAGCCTTTCCCACGAAAGGTAGGCTTATAGACAAGATTTTAGCAAAAATACCTGCCGCCGCATGAAAGGAGTTAAGAAGCGCTACGACCCTAGCGTCCCTTACAGCATACAGCGAATGTTCTTTTGCACTACTGCGTTTCCTCAAGAACGTTGAGACAGTTCCTAACCTTTGCTTAAGCAAATTGTCATATTTAACTGTCTCCTGTTAAAACATCCAAGTTGAGACTGTGCTCAAAGTATAAGTTAAGCGCGGCGTTGTACTGGTAAGGCAGTTGCGTAGAAGCACCAACGGCTCATAGCTGCTCTAAGCACTCAGAAGCAGCCCTCAAAGCCACCGTCTTAGCCTAAAGCTCCGAGCTCACTCCATCAAACTACTCTGATGCCTGACAAGACAGATTCGAAGTGACAGGGCTACAGGCATAAAAATCGCACTTCGAAGAATTTACGTCTAAGCCTATTGACCACAAGATTGGCGAAAGTCTGCGGACGTCATTGAGCACGATATTGGACTCACCTCCCCATCGTCCAAATACCAGACGTTTAAAGGCGACTCCAATGTTGTGATCAGGCCCTGGATCGCTAAGCAACACACGAGGGATCTCAAAGGATCGCCGTACTGAGCCCGACCTTCGAGGAAATTGCATCCTCATCATAGAACAGAATACTTACAAATGCATATCACTAAAAGAGAAAGAGGAACTAAATTAAAGTTGGCAATGTTAGTATGTCAAGTGAATCATCTGCAAAACGTGGGTTGGCAAGTGATATTCGGTAAAATGAAATTCTGTAGAAAGGCATTATACCCTCAAACATACATATGCAATTACCTGCACATAGCGCAAGTTCGTAAAAACTTTGTATAAATAGCTTTTTTCACTTTATCCTGTCAACGGTCACTTTACCCTGCAGAGTGATGGCAGGATAAAGTTACACAGGGTGCAGTGAAAAGTCGACTAACTAGATATTATCTCCTTAACTGTTAATAATACAAGTATCATAATTTTAGTATATGTAGTTATACCCTAATGGAATATTAAAAGAGTATAAGTAAGAAACCTACCGTATTAATATTTTAAAATAAGCATGCCAGGATAAAGTGTACATACCTGTTACAAACTCCGAACGTCACACTTCGAGACCTTGTCGACACAAGACAGGTGCACCTCGTGCAGAAACCTCTCCACCAGCGGTTAGAACCATACTGAAGACGTGTTTTGCTTCTATTAGGTTCTCAATAAGACTTTCTATGTGTGTGTGAGGTGCAATACCGCGAGCGCACAGGATATAGAGAAAATATCGCTGGACAAACTTCGAACGTGAATATTTATGTTAAAAGTAATCTAAACATCGTGTGCAACGTCATATTTAATAATGTAATAGTATAGTTTCTATAAAAAACCAAGTTTCATTATCATACAACTGTAGTTAAATAATCTAAAGAGCTAAAACTGGAGCAGTGTCGTGTTTGGACAAGGCAGGGTACAGTAGAAAACAGGGTCCTTAATTTTTTTTCTAAAAAAGTATTATATGTATAGATGAATAATGTTTTGGCCTCGATGTGTAATATTAGTGTCTATCTGTAAAAAAAAACTTATATGTGCAACATACATATTTCATATACTTTCTATTCAAAAACGTAACGGCAGGGTACGATGCCACCATTTTGAGAATTACCGATATCTAATAAAGCTACGGCCTATAAATCTAAAACTAACTTAGCTCATTTTTCAAGTAGGTACACAGTCTGTTGTATTATATTTTCTAATGTCTCAAGAAAACACCAGCCGCATACACATAAACGCAAAAACAAGGATTACCAAACATACCTACAACTACTACACGCTAAAGAAAATAATGTTTAACAACTCAACAAGTATCACAACATCTTCAATCAACTGAAATACTATACGTATTACATTTTCCACCAATATGCTCTGTTCTATATTCCGAAACTAAGTTTTTTTTTATTTGCTTTAGTTTAATCTCTCAGAAAACTAAAAAAATCTAGATCTAAGTTTGTGGATGGACCGGAATGTAGAAGTAATATTAGGCATCTCCAGCCTACCTCCCGACTACAGAACTTCAGATTTAAGATTGACAGATTAAAAGCTGAGCTGTGTAGCACGTGAACGGGCGCCTGTGCGTTGTAGCGTCGGAAATGTCATAGTAGATTGCATATCGCTTGCATGTCACCGCAAGCGGTGTGCCATCTAAAGGTCATATTAGCGTGTCACCATGTGTGTGGCCTTTGCCTTTCATTATGCTAGGTTATAAATTGAAATGGTTTAAACCGTATACAGGGTGTAATCGATAAGTGTTTACAGGCCATAATTAGATAAATATGAGAGATATCAGAAAACTTTTAAGTGATATCGAAAGTACGTTACCCAACGAGTAAAATTATATATAACTTTTTCTAAATAGATGAAGTAATATTAAAAATACTAAGTTAAAACGCTCCCATACATTTAGTATGACGACTTACAGCCTTAAAGAATGTCGGGTGTCATAAGAGATAAAACTGTTAGAGATTTGTTATTTGTACGAATACATTGTAATAAAATAATAATTCTATTGTTATGAAATAATTAATCTAACATTTATTCTTAAATGAAAAGTTTGTTATCTTTGAATGAACGGTTACCTACTAAATGTATGGAAGGGGTTTGAAGTAAATATTTGGAATGTTTCTGATTATATTTCAAAAAAGTTAATAGTGTAATTTTACTCGTTGGGTAACGTACTTTCGATATCAGTTAAAAGTTTTCAGATATCTCTCATATTTACGGAATTATGGCCTGTAAACACTTATCGATTACACCCTGTATAACACAACAGGAAATAATGGAGGAACTGTTTGAGCAAGACTCTGAGGACCCACGGGAGACGCCCCACGAGATAGCTCTTAGGTTCATAAATGTGAGTTTCTTGTTTTATCATCGGTAGAACAAATAGTGGTCGGTGTTTCTATGCGATTTTGTTACGCTTTTTTTTTTGTTCATTACCATCACCACTTTATTTACCGTTTTATAAAAGCAAACGACACTATTATGCCAGAATAGCAGACAAACATGCGTCTGCTACAAGATAATCGAAAATGACTCCACTATTTATACGCAGTTCGTCAATAATTTGGGAATGGTAATGATTTGATTGTTGCGACTGAATAATCGCATAGAACTACCCTGGTATCAAGTCATATGATTTCAAAAAACCTCATAAATTGATTCACTAGCCAAGCTTAATCTCATTCGAATCAGGTCAGGCCTACTGTCGTAAGCTTCGAAATTCGTAAATTTAGAGGATTTGTCTTTGATTTTTTATTCCCAAATAACTGTAAAAACTGTTTGAATATTATTTTGGAAAGTTTTAGTTCTGTCTAGCATATTTGCTGATGACAGCAATTCAGCATTGGAACAACATAAAATCCATTTTTAGAATTCTTTATTAGTATAGTCTTAGTCAAGTTGGGTTAAGTTGGGAAACATTATGTTCCACTTTCCTCGAACGATTTTTTGCGTAGGAAATGTATAGCTACGAACAAATAAAACATGGAAGCCGCACACCATACTAAATTGCCTTTCAAAACCGGTGCTGAATTTTAGTTGACAAGTGTCACCCCCTCTTCAATAAATCACGGTAATGAATTTAAATATCAACCTATAAAAACGAAAACCGCCATTTAAAAATAGTTGTGATTGGTCCATCAAAGTTTTAAATGGCTATACTCTATAAACATTTGTCAAAGATGTTGCGCCGAAATATGAGCGGTGTTAAGAAAAGCACAATGTCCTGCCCATCTTGGCACAATTGAACAATTGGTTTTGGGGGCATTTTTGAGCTGGCGTTAGACGTCCATGTTATATAATATATGATCGCAGGTATAAAGTGTTTCAGTTACTCAATTTGACTAGTCTTAAAGTACTCCCCAATTAACTCACAACAGGACCTTTTGGGGAGTCTCCTGTTGGAACGAGAGCCGAGACACATGAAGAGAGCATCGCTGTTGGTCCCAAACGGGACGGAAGGCAAAGAGGTTGGCAGCAGACTGTTTTCAGTTCAGTTGTTGAATTTTAAATGCGAGAGACTTTTTGTTTTTATATAAAAGCGAGTGCGAAGTTTAGGTTAAAATTGAGAAACTGAGATTGGGAAAGGATACATTTTGGAACTTATCAGAACGCAGTTCGCACAAAAACAATTTTTCAATTGAATTTTTCATCCTAAAGCAACGTACATAAAATATATTTGATAGATTATCTCGATAGGATAATTAAATCATAAACGGAAGCTTTCTATACTATTTACGTAAAAGTGAGAACTTGTCACGAAAAACTTCACAAATTCACTCATTTGTCATTAGTTTACCAATCACCATAATCAGAATTAACCCTTAATTCGACAACTTCCAAAACACCGATTTTGACATGCTTTTTATTTTAGCCAAACACAACCTGTTGAGTGTCAAGGAAGCTTGAATACACAGTCAAGGGTTAAAATTAATCTTACTCCAAAACCTCCCAATATTTCTTAACGGTACACCCAATCCTTACAACAGAAAGTAATGGCGGACCCACAGCGTGACCCCGACTCCAAGCAACACAGGCCGTCGTTGGCAGTTTCAGATACATCTAGGAAAGACGACAAAAAGGTTCGCAATCAAAGTGTGAACATCATTAGAATCACGATAGTTTATGCCAGTTATTAGGTTAGCAGTCATAAACTGTGTGGTTACCATGACAGTACATAGACAGTAACATACTATCGCAATCTAGGCATAACCATGGCACCCGATCTGTAGCAGCAGGTAAGTATGCTGTTCCCAGAGTAAGCAGTTACTATGGGGATAGGCTCATCGAAAAGCGCTTGCCATACTTACTTAACACCTTACCTGCGGCTATTAGAGCGGAGAAAAACAAAACTAGATTTCAGAAAGCCCTATTTCAACACTATCTCGACAGTATTTAAACACATATTGGATGCGATTCTACGTGCACATCGGCTAAATAGCCTAAAATTAAAATGTCTAATTTTTAATTATAAATATTATAATTTAGACGGCGAATTTGACAAGTGCTATTCCAGAACGTCACCCTAACTAAATTTAACCAGTTTTTAACCATATTCTAAAATTTCTAAGTTGAATCGAGTGTGTTGCTACTTTAAAAAAATAAGTGAACGAATGAATGAATGATATCTGTATTAAAACTGTAAAATCGTTTTTTATTTTGGGTTACATATGATAATTTAATAAGTTTTATTCCATTACATATATGTAATACTTGTTTACACATGTTAGACCACTAAAAAGTGACTTTATTTTAATTATGTGTTTAAAAATATTTTTTCCAATTTGAATGGGCAACATTATAAAGTAAACTGGTAAGAAGGAGGAGGAATTTGAATGTTTTGCGATGACTCCTCTTGCCTGTGCATGGCATATCTATTAAATCTTGCCTCTGGTGACTCGGCAACTGGGTCAGGATGAGGGGTCATCAGCCACGGGAGAAGTGGGTAGCCTTCGTCCCCAAGAAGCCACTCCATCGCTTGGTTCAGAATATACCGCCCTTCGAGGTGCTGATGCACATTACTGCTCCTCCACACAGCAGCATCATGGGTTGAGCCCGGAAAGTTGGGGTTTACGCTAGTGATCCGACCTGTAGCATTACACACCACTTGACAATTTATACTATAAAACCCCTTCCTGTTATAAAAAATATTACTTCGGGCAATAGGGTGGTTATTTGGAGGTTTGTGTATAGGCATGTGACTGCCATCTACCGCACCCAAAGTATATGGCATTCCAAAATTGTCCTGAAACTCCTGCATTGCCTTTTCTTTCACCAGTCTGGTCACTGGGAACTTGATCCACTGTGGGGTCAACCTTTCTATAATAATGGGGCACACAGCTGCCAGACTGCGGCTTATTGTTGGTTGACTTTGAGCTAGTATATTAATTTCTCCCACAGCAGTCTGGTAACTGCCATGGGCAAAAAAATTTAGTGCACTTAATACCTTTAAATGTGGGGGCACCGTCCCCACTCGTAGCGCATCGCCTTCACACAAAGTGTCCACTACGTGCCGGCCCATGGCCCGCGATAGCCTAAACAATTTGCGAAACTTCCGCTCAGACCGGTCAAATGGATTAGACTCGTCTCGTAACCTCTTCAAATACATTTTTTCACCCTCGCCCTCGCCATACTCCCTCTCGTCGGCCACCACAGCAGCTATAACGTATTCTTCATCCATTTCGAAAATAATTATTTTGTAAAACTTGATGTATTTGTGTTATCCTTATTTTAAACGGGACTATTTTATTCGCCGCTAAAATTAGTCAGTTTAGCTTGACGTTTCTATGTTTTTGTTTTAAAAAGACATGTACTGAATAGCATTTAAGCAGCTAAGCCTAAATTGAATAGACCGCCTAAATTTAAGAAATATTTGATTATGACAGCTGCTCATAGAATAACAAAGAGGTTTAGCGACGCCTAAAAATAATTAGGAGGTTTAGCGGCCGCCGTAGAATCGCATAGATAATATTCTTGCACTTTGCCTAAATTTCTATGTAAATTTGACACTTCTACTTCTGTACTTCAGTGTTTTTGATGTAGAAAATTAAACTAACGACAGAACGACTGCGTTAAACTAAGCTCACTATGGATGCGCTAAACCTCTTTGTTATTCTATGAGCAGCTGTCATAATCAAATATTTCTTAAATTTAGGCGGTCTATTCAATTTAGGCTTAGCTGCTTAAATGCTATTCAGTACATGTCTTTTTAAAACAAAAACATAGAAACGTCAAGCTAAACTGACTAATTTTAGCGGCGAATAAAATAGTCCCGTTTAAAATAAGGATAACACAAATACATCAAGTTTTACAAAATAATTATTTTCGAAATGGATGAAGAATACGTTATAGCTGCTGTGGTGGTCGACGAGAGGGAGTATGGCGAGGGCGAGGGTGAAAAAATGTATTTGAAGAGGTTACGAGAGAGTTTTTTATAACAGGAAGGGGTTTTATAGTATAAATTGTCAAGTGGTGTGTAATGCTACAGGTCGGATCACTAGCGTAAACCCCAACTTTCCGGGCTCAACCCATGATGCTGCTGTGTGGAGGAGCAGTAATGTGCATCAGCACCTCGAAGGGCGGTATATTCTGAACCAAGCGATGGAGTGGCTTCTTGGGGACGAAGGCTACCCACTTCTCCCGTGGCTGATGACCCCTCATCCTGACCCAGTTGCCGAGTCACCAGAGGCAAGATTTAATAGATATGCCATGCACAGGCAAGAGGAGTCATCGCAAAACATTCAAATTCCTCCTCCTTCTTACCAGTTTACTTTATAATGTTGCCCATTCAAATTGGAAAAAATATTTTTAAACACATAATTAAAAAAAAGTCACTTTTTAGTGGTCTAACATGTGTAAACAAGTATTACATATCGTCCATTAAATACAAAAGCGACACAACTCAAAAACCGTGAAAAATGTTTTTATTGCAAAAACGACATTACAAGCACTAATATTTTACGTGGCACTAAGACACCTGTCAATTTGACGTTAGAAAGTATCAAAATTATGCAGGTGCCCTTTTTGCACTATCCCTCTTTCGAGACTAACTTCGGTGCTAAACTGCCATTTTGTCAGTTGCGACTCGACCGTTGACCAAAACGCACGACATTTTTGTATAAAAGTGCCATAAAACGAAAAAATAAGTGATTACGTTAAGAAATATGTAAGCAAAAGTGCCATATTAGTAGATGTGGCCGTTTTGAATAAAATAAATACGTAGATATTATGTTTATTTATATAAAAAGGAGTCGCAAATCGGAATATGGCAGTTTTAATTTTAAAATATCCTCTTAAATTTCATTTTTTATTAATCAAAACTGCCGTATTAGGATCTGAAACCTTTTTGAATTAAAAATATATTCAAATGCATCAATCACAGGAGCCATATTTATACATGATGCTGTTTTGAATAAAGTAAATATGTATGGATTAGATTTCTTTATAAACAAAGGAGCCGCAATACGGAATGAGACAGTTAGGGTTCTAAAATGTACGCTTCATAGTACGTTTCAAAAAACATTGTTGCATTTACAACAGTTTTTAATTCAGTATAATATGAAAATCCATAAATGTACCAGATTGAATAATTATGTTTCTTTTGCATGGAATCTTAAAAAATACAATACATCTTATAAAAACAGTAGGTAATTGTAAAACGTGGTACTTTATAATGTATTCGTTTTACTTAAAAGTATATAAGAGATTATGTGGAAAAGATGACTGTGAATTTTGTGTACCTATAATCACGAAGAAACAATAATGGCATAAACTTCAGATTATTAAGTATTTGTCAACTTTCCTGTATATTATTTGTATACAATACAAGTTAAACAAACATAGATCTAACCCCGTTGTATGTTTTAACGAATCTAAAAACTTATTTTTTCACTTTTGGCAATGCCAACATAGGGATGATAACTGTTTTTAAAATAAATTATTAGACATTATGCACGGCATCATACACGAATAAATTATTACTAATATATAGACTGCAGTCATTATTGTACAGAACTTTCTATTGTACAAAAATCGAAAAAAGTGTTGATTTGACTTGACAGTCATCATGTCTATTGCTTCATACATAGGTAGTACCCAAGTACTAGCGCTAAACTGTCATGTCGTCTAGAAAAAAAAATTGTTACATTATTACTAATCATAAGTAGATTTTTAGGAAAGACTTATTATCGCTGCAATTAAATATTGAAAGATATACTTTTTTATCGGCAAAAATTAAGTTCTTGCATCAATTCTAATGAAAAAACTAGTAAACCATCATTTAGTATGGGATCATAGTAACCACCCCACAAATACAATACACATAGAAAAAACAAAGAACTAAAAATGTACTTAACCGATTTTTGTTATTAACGTGCTTTTAGGTGGGCTATTTCCGATTTTTAGTAAAAAATAAGTGGTATCAAAGTAATTCCATTCTCAACAATATAACTTTGATCGCGTTGTATTTATTTTATATTTATTAACTAAAGTTACCACATTTTTTTATATAGCAGGTTGATTCTTGAAGTAAACCGATAATTATATCTGAATTTTAAGTTAGTACGTCCATTAAATTCATCAAAATATGTAACCAAAGTTAAAATTAATCAAAGTAACCCCGGTTTACGGTACCTATAAACATGTTCTGACAATATGTAAGTAAAGAAAAAGTAAGAAAAAGTTTTGTCTGGTTCAGTTTTGTTAAAAAACAGTATTTATATGTTTAATACATGATTTTATGTGTGCTTTAAATGAAATAAATGCTTATTTTTTTGTACTTGTGGCCTTTGAAGAAAAAAAAATATCAGAGTTCATGTTATTTTTTTATGCAAAACGGACGTATACGCTCATAAAAGCTTGCACAGCACATATTACTTTCTAATAACCAAACACATCAAAAGAGGGTTAAAATGCCTACAAATTGATATATAACACATATAATATTAATGCTGTAAAATTTTTTTGTGAACAAAAAACGAATACAAAATCTTTAAACAGCTCCCCTGTAAAAAGTAAATTTTTGACTTGTGTCGCTTTTGTATTTAATGGACGATATATGTAATGGAATAAAACTTATTAAATTATCATATGTAACCCAAAATAAAAAACGATTTTACAGTTTTAATACAGATTTTATAGCAACACACTCGATTCAACTTAGAAATTTTAGAATATGGTTAAAAACTGGTTAAATTTAGTCAGGGTGACGTTCTGGAATAGCACTTGTCAAATTCGCCGTCTAAATTATAATATTTATAATTAAAAATTAGACATTTTAATTTTAGGCTATTTAGCCGATGTGCACGTAGAATTGCATCCAATACTAGGTCGCTTATTATGGTTCCCTTTTTGCCGTTTATCGTGCTACGTGTCACTTTCACTTGCTTACATGGCTGAACGTGACGCTAATGACGATAAACGATTAAACACGGGACTATCGTAAACCTAAAGAACATTGTTCATGGTACAACGAAGTGTAAAACAAGCCTAAACTAGTTGTAACACAAACACTAGGGACACGTCTGTATTTTAGGCGTAAGCACATTCATTAATATCATAATAAAGGATCAAAGGTAACAGGTAAAATATACCTAACCATCATATTACGCGTAGATGCTTTAATCTGTCGTCAGCATATCTATTAATGTATGCTCCGAATACAATTATATTCATTGTAGCACTAGTAGGTACTACTTAGTTATACTTATACAAATTACTTTCTACGTACCGAGGCTTCCAAAACTCTTTGACATTCTTCCAAAAACATGTCTAACAGTATTTAGCAAATTAAATGGAGATGATTTATTTTATTTTATTTATTGCAACCAACTTTTATTTACAGTTTAACCAAACATACAAGTTATAGCCATTATGGGTTACTTAAAAATATACTTAAAACGAATTACTTCACACTAATACATAGATTTTTTTTATATATCCACCATTGTCCACAAAAGTATGAACAAACATTACAAAAGATTTCAAAACCGTTACATTTTCATATATTTTAGAATGCTTGCGGCCTAAATCGTGTATCCAGAACTTTGCTTCTTTTACTCTAATTCAGTTAAACCTCAAGTTCTTATCAAAACACTTCTTAACCCTCCCACCCCCTAACCCCAAAACAGGAGCTCATGGCAGACCTTCAGCTTGATCAAGAAGCCAGGCAACTCAAGCAGAGGCCCACGCCGCGCGTGGGCAAGCCCAAGCCCGTGTTTGGGCCTCTCACGCCGTCCGAGAGGCCGGTGGTCCTGCCTGGAGGCCGGAAGTGGAGGAAGCCGAAAGACGCCTACAATGACGCTTTCATCGCGGAGACTTTGACTGCTCAAGCTGAGCTGATCCAAGGAAAAGCTATGGGGTATTGTTTTACTCCCTTCGTAAACGTTTTCTAACTTAGCTAAGTATTGTTTGTCCTTTTCCGTCTTACCAATATAATTATAAGAGCGGAAGGGACAAACAACACTTAGTTTAAGTTAGGAGGCCTTTATGAATAAGGGGGTAAGAAAGGAACAATCTTCTGAACATTATATTTACGAGATCGATTTTTAATTATTTTTTGAATCATATAAATTTGTATTTTACTAAATATATGTTTTCAGTCATTATGGTTAGAAACATAAAGCATTGAATCAAAATATCTAAGTATAGTGCATCAATTTTATCAGCCTGTTACACAAAATGTAAATTTTCTTCTTTCAATTAAAAGCTGCATAGTCTTTTACAAGCTTTTATTTCGTTTTATCAGGTTGCATAGGCAAGATGCCAGTCCCTAACGCTGAGTTGTGAATCGTAAACAAAAGGCAACAATTTTTTTTTATGTCTTCGGACCTAGCGCCAACTTCGAAGTTCGAAAATTTTGGGCATTTGTCTCTGTCACTCTAATGACACCTTCGTTGGTGTGACAGAGACAAACGCGGTAGGCCAACTGATGATGGGCTGTTAGACACATCCGTTGAAGTCGGTTTTGTTTTTTTATGTAGTTAATGTAGTAGGTATCCATTTTGTATAACAGACTGTTTCCTCATTTTCTATCTTATTCACGTGTTTCATTTTTATAGGAATACATACGAAAGCGTTCATCTGCCATACGACGAGAGGTTGGTCATATTCATACATATTATATGACAGCTCTACATATTTAACAACATGTCCAAAATAATTTTCCTATTTTGTTACTTTTTGTCAATATTGTACAATTTATATACATAAATTAAATCTAACTAATGTAATATGTAAATAACCTAACCTATATTTTAGATTGGCCCTTGTGGCTTGTGGCAATGCTGGCGGCATTTCCTCGCTGTATCGAAATACTGATGCGTTGAGCAAGGAAGTCGCCATTTTGTTACCAAAATTCATATTTCACAAAATTAAGAAAAATGTAAAAAAATATATAGAACTAATTATTAAATCGTCAGTCATCGACAGCCAAAACTCACAAAGAAACAAATACCTAAGTACCTACTTGAAATAAAGCTCAGTACTGACATACGAGGTTGCTGAATGACAGTTTTTATATTAGCTTTTGGTTGTCAACCGACGAATTATAATAGAACCTTGATTATTAAAAATACAGTCATTTAAAAAGGGAATTTCGTACGTAATTAAAAAAGTTGGTAACAAAAGAGGAAAAGGATAGCATATGCAGTATGCAGATAGCGCTTGCACAAAGCTTTTGAATAATTCTTAGTAGGTAAGTAATGCTTTGCTTGTCCAACAATTATAGCTGGAAATTTCTAAGAATTAACTTTTGACAGTTATAGATTAAACCTTATTAATATGAGGGTAAGGTTAACCGTTTTTCCGATAGTTTTAACGTCCTATAGGTATATAAGGCTCATTTGTAAAGTGTCAAAAGTTAATTCTTTGAAATTTCCAACTATAGTGCAATGCACTCAGGTGTGAATTATTTGAGTTTATCTCGCTAACCAAATATAAGCTTAAGATAATTATACTCTGTCCAAAAATTTCTGGCAGTAGAAAAAGGCTGTAAATTCAAAAAATGTAGGCGTGAATAGTTGTCTATCCATAGATATATTTGAATTTGATGCATTTTTTTGTGACAGGGATTTTTGGACTGATTAAATGCATATTACTAGCTAATATTTATTTTCCTTTTATCCCTGATGTTTTTATTATTTCAATCGCAATATGTAGAGCTGTTATCGAAAGTTTTTGTTTAGTTTATTCCGTTACAAAGACTTTCAGTGTAATCAATCATTGTACAGATAAAATAATAACACATAACTGTTTATTAATCTTTGGAATGCCATTTTTATTTTTAAATATAGTTAAATGGCGTATTATTACAAAAAAATACCCATAGAAATATTGGATATGGCACATTTTTAAGATAGCTTATTATTACCTTTAGGTACCTAAAATATTAAAACTGAATCTTGATTATTATTATACAGGGTGTTGTGTTACACCGCCCACTGAAAACCCTGAACGGGGTGATTTAGTAGGCTATACTGAACAACTATTATTATAGAACCAATCACTAAATTAATAAAAAAAATATTGTTATACATTTTGATCGATTGATAACGACATTTTGTATGAAAGAGCCAACATTATTTTGGATATTTCTGGGTTAAGTCCATAGTAAAAGTCGTACAATATAACCTACCAAATCACCCCGTTCAAGGTTTTCAGTGGATGGTGTAACACCCTGTATAAGCAAGATTCAGTTTTAGGAAGTAGGTGTGCAGTAGCTATTTGGTACAGCATTGTAAAGGTTAATTAAATGTGAGCATTTTAGTAAAACCTTCCCACGTTATCGCTTACGTTAAGAATGAAAGGAAGGACACAAATGAAATGTTTCTAAAGTGGGATGTTTCTAGTAAACCGATCACAATTAAATATTTAAATATTCGTTTAGTTTTCGTATGTAAATATATTATATGGTATTATTGTTCATTATTAGATAATTACTATATTATATTACTTACAATATCCTAAGGGGAAAAGATAAGACTCAAGTTTATTAACTGTGTAAAAACTACAATTAGTACATATACAAAATTAAATTTGAAACGTATAGGTAACTAAACTAAAACTAGAAGATAAAAACTAAACTAAAATAAGACAAAATAAAATCTAAAATAAACCTAAAACAGGCCTCTGCGGCATGGTACCCGTAAGTAATTATTCAATTTATCACGACAATAACATTCATATTGTATTATTTCATTATTTTTGTTTTCACCATTGTTTTATAAGTTATGTATGAAACAAAGGTAAAAGCAATAGCAAAAAGGAGGAAGACTGAAAAATTTATGAAAACTACGTAAACATTTTATCGAATGAGTCACCGTAGGAAAAAAAACATGTTTCTTACCGGTTCGTCTCAGGTCAGAGGTGTAGGGTTAGAACTGGAAGTAGTTTAAATTGTAAGTGTTACTTAGACAATTCAAAAGAGTTTGTTGCCATTCCAATTTGACTTTTGACTTAAAAAAAACTTAATTGGCAAAAAGGTACACAAAAATATAAAATATATATTAACAATTAAACTCGAAGCAAAATCGGTTCATAAGATACATCTTTGTATTTGTGTTTTTTATTGTGTACATTGTGTTGTTTTGTGTATCGTTTCAGTGTCCGCCGGCAGTTTCACAAACTTACCTAATTTGTATTTTTGTACATTTGTAAAAATGTGTAATAACTGTTCATAGTTAATGTTTGTGTTGTATTTTTCAGGATGTGTTTAATTTTTTTGTCATCAATATAATTTAAGTACTGTATGTGTATGATGGTTCCGTTTATATCGTTTATCGTCTCTTTCGCACTTAAGTTACAAGTAAAAGTTTAAACGTGACGAGAACAACAAGAAACGATAAAAAAGAACCATCATATATTGTAATATTTTTGTTTTATGTTGTTATAAATAATAAAACATTCGGTACCTGCATTTAAATATGGGACTCTTAAGAAAACTAACGCAAATATTTTTTACACTTTGAAAAAAGCAATTTTTATATTCCACTTAAGCTTAATCATCCAAGGACGGTCATGAAATTTAGATTCTTATCTTTTATTATGCGCAAATAGCGAATTTTACAGGGTAGCCCATTCGAATCGGTCAGTATGGAAAAGTCTGAAACTATAAGGCATACGAAGATTTGCTCTTAGGAACTATGTCACCGACTTTGATAAAAAGAAAAACTGCATTCATACATTTGAAAAAAAAAACTGTACCCAGCTAGGGAATCGAGCCCGGTTGTTTTGAAAAAAAAAAACTTACACTACTTTTATTTAGATATCGTTTGTGTAGGTCTTAAGCTGTAAATGTCTCTAAGAAACATGATGTCTAAAATGAAAGGAATTCATTGTTTTCATATACTTACTTAAATTTATTTTACTAGGTGTTTGTTGTGTAAATCTTAAGAATGTTTTTTTTATATTTATCAACGTAGTTTTCATTATTTTTAAAGTCGATGACATGGTTCCTAAGAACAAATATTCGTATGTCTTATAGTTTCAGACTTTCCCATACTGACCGATTTGAATGGGCCACCCGGTATAATAGTTTTCGAAAAATAAAAACTAAATACTAATATTTGACATCGGTTGTAGTCGATTTTTTTTTATTTGGTGTTCATTTTGTTATAACAGCAGTACTTTATATTTGCGACAAAGACAATACAGGGTGTTTTTTTACATTTCCGTTAAATTGGACAAGTTACTTGGGACATTAATAGAAGTTGCCTGGTACATCGGCATTTGTTAATTTCGTAAAAAACTTTCGATTTCATACATAATAATTGAAATGGAAAGTGTGAGAGAACCTTAAGAATAAAATCTTTGGTGACTGACGGGACACGTCAAAATAAGTAACATTAGGACATCCTAATGTATTACAACCTTTACACCCCTTGTAATGTAATACACTTATTCAGTCATTAAACTTATTATTTTAATAAATCAACAACAGTAAGAGGACACTAGTTTCTTAGATAAATTAATTATTTTTGATCTAAATAAGATTATCTTTAATTTAACGGAAATCAATAAAAACACCGTGTATTAATTGTCCCATATATATGCTAGGTACTAATTACTAATGTCTGTGTGTGTGTTTAAGTGTTGGTTTCTGCATTTGTTGCATGTGTGCGTGCGGCAGATCGAAAACTGGAACAAAATCTGGCCGTGGGGAGATGTGCAGAAGGGGATTAGGCAATATAGGTAAGGACCTAACGAAGTCCAGGTAATTTAGAGACGAAAATAGGAAATTGAATTACGATACCCGACATGTTGTTGTTTTATTCTCCGTAGCCTAGTTGGTACTTGGTAGTGACCCACCCTACGAAGATACTGTTCTTACGATGATACTTTTGAAAAGAAAAACATATTAATGTAACTTAAAAGATCGCTAGTTAATTGTATTAAGTGTTTCGTACGCATCTTGAATTTAATTGTTATTAAATGCATGTATTATAGCTAGTTATTTCTGTATCAATTTTAATTTACTTAAGTTCAGGTACCTATATAATACCTAGTCAGCAATTGTCCCCACTTCTAAAACAACAACGCTCCTAAGAAATAATACTATAATGGGTGTTTGGCATATCGATGGTCATTTAAAACAGAAGATAGGGTAGGAAATTAGACTTATTAACTATCATTATCAATTTCCATAAAATACCTAAAATGTGATACCCCAACTCCTCCTGCGGGTGTCGTAAGAGTCGACTAAGGGATTGAAGTAACACTGACCATACTTGATTAAAGATTGATGATGGGCAGCAGCGTCGTCATAGTGAACACATTAATGCGATCGCCAATCCGCTTACCCAGCGTGGCGATTATGGGCATTTACCTCCTAATGCGTCTATACGCATAGTTAATAGGAGAGGCCTACGTCCAGCAGTGGACTATCATAGGCTGATGATGATGATGATGATGAAAATGTGATAGTTACAAAAAAAACCTTAAAAATAAATATTTAATTTGCAAGTTCGCATTACCTCAAAAGACCTTTTTTTAAAGAAAAAAAAGTTATAAAGTACTAATTGAAATATTATTGTTATTAATAGTCTATTCTGTTTTAATATGGTCACCGATGTTCCAAACCTGTAGATAGATATAATATTATTTAAACTCTGCCCAACAATCTGTCAGTAGAAACTTCAAAAATATACCGCGAGAAGAGTTAACTGCACATTCTATTTTTATTTGTCAATTTTAATAATTTTGAATTTATAAAAAATTGGTATATTTTGGGTTATTTCTTCTCAAAGTCACGAGCTCTTTAAATCACAATGGGGAAAATATCCCATGATTTTATTTTCTATTTTGTTAACATATTTCATACACTTTGTATGGCGATAAAAAAAGAGGAAATCCGGAAAATATACGGTAATAGGGATATTTTTTCCTTTTGAGATCGAAAGACCTCGTGATTCTGAATAGAAATAACCCAAAATATACCTACAAATTCAAAATTATAAAAATGGACAAGATAAAAAGAAATGCTGAGCTCCCCATATGAAGGGTCCACGGAAAGAACATGTCTAGTCAATTCAAATTACAGAAGGAAAAACCACCTTACTTCAAACAGAATAACGTGTAAATATGCCCTGATTTTTATAGGCACTCGACAGTGTTTTTCTCCGTGGACCCTTCATATAAACTTTGAATTTTTCGCTTTTTTTACTGACAGAGATATTTGTACAAATTAGGATGCTTAGCCAAGTTGCCAATCGCTAACGCTTAGTAGCGTATCGTAGTTTTCCCTGTCTGCCACTCTTTCATATTAGTGCGACAAAGACAGTTAGCTGCCTTTCGTTTACGATTGGTGATTAAGCGCTAGCGATTGGCAACTTGTCTAAGCAACCGCTTATTTGCAAATCCTTTGTAAATAAACGTTCCAGAGAATCGAACTGCTTCTTGGTTGACTTCCATACTCTGCGCGATAGTGTGATAGTGGCTTTAGAGCGTATTATAGCTGTGAGTTTATGCTTTATGGCTGCCATAGACAAACAAACTTACTCACTCTATGGTCGACTGCAAAAAAAAAAACAGTTAAGGACTTTTCTCAAACATGCAATGAAAATATTGTCTTTACGTTCCTTAAAATAGACTCGGAAGTATCGCTTTTAGGGCGCAGTAACTCACTGGGATGGAAATGGAATTTGATAACACTTTTGAGGCCTAGGCCTGCAAAGTTATTTTTTTTTTTAATTTCGACATCATTGTATTTTTTTTTGTATTTCTTTGTATGTTTGAGAAAAGTACTATACACGCCTCGGCGTGAAAACGGCTTGTTACCTATCCGGTATCCTCATTTTCCCGGCCTCTGATGTAATGTACAATCAACGGAATCAAAATTTAACGTAACGTCAACGTAGTAGTAGTTCTGAGTTGACTCATACATAAATTGTATCCAGATTTAAGTGAAAGGCCATAAAAACACTTGAGTTTTTTTTCTATGTGGCCGGTCAGGTAGATCAACCTTCAATACCAAATAAAAAACGTCTCGTACTTAATCAGAATACGATGCTGAACAGGCTCTTAACCCTTAATAGGGCAATGGTAATATATTTACCACCTCATTTTGAAACTTATTCTGTCATTTAATTAGTGTCAAAGCCAATGAAATTTAGGTGTGACTGATGCCTTATTAAGGGTTAAATGGAGAACCCCGTGTTACATTACACGTGTATACAGTGTTTTTTTACCTGACACTAAAAGCCTCAGAGAAGAATTTCACTAACTTCAGGCTTCGTGCCGCGACTCACGCATGAGTGAGGAGGGCCCTTTAGAGCGATGTCTAGTTTTTTTGTCTATGGTTGCTTGTCATTGGATAGCCGTTTGTATTCTGCATGAACTGGGCATGATTGTGTCTAACTCACAACTACAATTTCAGAAAGCACAGCTAAATTTACTGATTTTTGACTATTAATAACAAAGTTAAATGAGGTTTTCTCAAGGGACTACGGTATAGTTATTAAAAATCCCTAGTAAGGGACAGGCTACGGTAACTGCTTACCATCAGGCGGTCCGTATGTTTTAGTGGCGTAGATTATAATTGACTTAGTTAATATGCCATTCATGCATTATTTATACACTTCATAGGCATACCCATATCAAATACCAGGACTAAGAGTTTATTAAATTAAAACAGATTACATATGCCAGGTTTGTTTCGTAATTTAACCATGTAAGGCATGTAATACAAATCAGGTAACTATCAGCCAAATATATGAACTGCCGTTATTCGACTCTGTTCATTGATAATACTGTCAAAAAATGGTAGACCATATTTATGGTTGGTTGTACATATAGTAGTACCATGTATCTATAAATTGTTATACGGCTAAATCATGAACAATGGCCACTAGCTCCATAAAATATGTCATGTTCGCGACTGTATATATGTAATGTTTAATGCCTTCCAATTGTTATACCTGTAGGCTTAGCATATGTCAATTGGTGCGACAGAATGTCGCCGGGAGATATATAGTTAGTAAAGACGAGAATATCTCGCGACAAAATAGTGTCGCACCAATCATGTGCTAAGCCTAGTGGGCTACTCATTTTATTTAAAGTTTTCTCAAAGTTTTCCGAAAATGTATTTAGGTGATTACTACTCAGAATCACGAGATATTACAATACCAAAAGGAGAAAAAATTCAGACAACCACCATACAATCTGTATGAAAAAATTATAACGGAATGAGATTTAATCTTGTATATTTGTATTATTTCTCATTCCGTTATTATTCAACATAGCTTACGTTCCATAACTTTTTTTTCTTCTGCTGGGAACTCGTAAGAACTCGCGATTAATAGTGAAAAAAAATTGAAAAATCCTAATTAAAAAAATAGTTGAGGATAACCTTAAATAAAATGGCCCATAAGCAACCAACGTTTTTCGCAAAACATGTCAGTTAAAACATTACCTGCATACAGGGTGAACTTCATGAAGTACGAGAAGCCGCCAATCACCACCGACCACCTGAAGAACTCTGAGGTGTACAAGATGATACACGGCATGGAGCAGGAGCCGGTCAAGCGGGTGGAACTGCTCACGCCTGTCGTTGCTGAAGCTGACTACAGGGAGGTAACGAAATGAGAAATTATTACATACATTATAAATAAAAACCTCCTGCCGCCCAGAGGCCTATTAAAAGGTCTCCTTAAACAAAAGAAATTCTATTGTATTTCCTACATAATTAATTCAAAATTCACTGGCAAATTTTATTGTCTGGGTGGCAGGATTATAATATTAAACAACAATGGTGTCCTGGGGGCTATGATGATTTCTTAAGCCGCGTTTCCAAATGTTCTGACCGAGCATTCACTTGTTCGCGGGCTGACGATTGAACATTTTGCTATGTGAAATCCTGTTTTCATCTGCCCAAGAACAAACGAATGTTCGCTCAGGACACTAAGTGGAAACGCGGCATTAAATGCGATTAAGTTTGGGTTCAGCTTGTCAGTATTTAAAAGTTATTCTATAGATCTGACACATCGCAAATTCAGAGTAGGTCCTAAACTGAATCGCATTTGTAGATAGAGGTAGCCCGCATGAGCTAGCAAACCAAAACGTAACATGACAGAGAACCCTACGTTTTACAAACTAGAAAACGTTACTCAGAATCTCAAATCATACAGGCTCATTTTACAAAACAACAAAGCTGCTCACCGTCAGACATACGGTGTGGCTACCTAGCCTTATTTGCCACCGTGTGGTATTGAAAAAGACAGATATAAAAAGTTAGAGCAGAATTAAGCTAGGCTACCTAATAAAATTCTGAATTAAAATCTCCTAGCTTGTTTTAGAAATTATATACCTACATAGGCTCAACCAATTGCAAAGTAAGTCAAATTGTTGCATCAAGATCCGGGTTTACAAAAATCTGCTGGAAAACAGTTGATCAAAGCACTATATAAAAAAGAGCAAAATAGAAAATAATTCTATTAAACATAATACTTGTTAACGAAGCTGCCGAGCAAGTTGGAGTACCTGAAAGAATCTGAAGTGTACAATATGATGATCCGTGAGGAAACAGAGCCACTTCGCGGCGTGAAGATGCTGCAGTACATCATCGCAGAATCTAAATACCAAGAGGTACTCACACGCTATCAGGGGACTGGGAACTGTGATCGATCGGCTATTTGCCTCTTACGCCTTTATAGCATAGCTTCTTCTACCGCATGTGATTTTTAAAAACATATCCCATTTAGGCAAGTTATGAGTGCAAATTTTGAATGGTCTTGTGGATACACTTAAGGTGGTTCGTTTTTCATACTAATGTATTTATTCAAATATGGGTAAATGGAGCATAGTTTTACAATGAAATCACTTAAATCGACAATCATTTTTATATTTGTTCGCGGCAAATTATGTTTCTGTAATATAAAGGGTCGAATAATAGCTTAAATTAGTACTTTATTTTAGTAAAGATTTGTCAATATGTGGGTGAACGACGACAGTGTTATACACCAATCGTACGTTCGATGTGTGCGTTGGAAAGCGACGTTGCCAGTTGGCTGAACATGCTACGTTGCCGCTCTGCCCTAACGCATTTCGCATGTTATTTATTTTTCAACAATATCAAACGCAAGCGTTGCTAATGTTGCCACATAGACCATATCCCCACGCAAAAGCCGAACGAAAGACCTTTTATTATAGAAAATATACCTATACATACTAGTTACATTTATACCTATACTACAGGATGGATTTCTTACATTTAATGTTTTTATAATAGTTGTGCGTACTAAATGACAGTCTCGTGGAACTGAACGTAAAACCTTTTTGGCAAGGCAACACTAAATTCAAACGTCACTGATTCTAAATCACCGGCAGTACTTTATCGTTTTACCATTTGTTTATACCTACAAATCCGAATTGACGCTAAATTGCCTACGATTGTTTGAAATATCTCATAGCGTGCAGTGATTTACATGAGAATTTATTATACGTTTGTATATTATGTAGCCACAAACGTCCCGGAAAGGCTATAAAAACCACCGATACTCGGGTCTGAAAAAAACTTGTAAGCGAAGCCTTGGAGAAATGATACTATATTACGGAGAAATCAAAAGGTAAGTTCTGTAGAGGCTGACTTGCTGGATATCTTTTCTCCCAGTATTCAAACAGTTTTTTTTATTATATATTTCCACTATTATTATAACAAAAATGTTTCGATGTTTATTGTTTTCGCAACAACTGCTCATCGGATTGGAATAAGGAAACTTGACATGTAGATAAATAGTAATATATATTATATTATAAGAATAATATATTTTTTTTACATAAATGCCGGAAACGTTACTTTCCCGAGGGATGATGAGTTCCAGGAATTGAACTTTTAAAAATATAACCATTTTGTAGATACTCACTGAACCTGTTTTGAACCCAGGTTCCCTCCCTAACTTCGCAGTCAAGTTCACCACCACCTAACTAGACAAAGCTGAAATGTATTTTTTATTCCAGTAATCATCAATTCATCATACACCATTTTGACGATGAGTATTCTGATTTCAGATCCAGGGCCAACTGCAGGTGTCACAATATGTGTAGGTAGATGCGTCCGGCTCACTTCCAAGCAACACACACAACGTCAAGCAATCTTCCTATATCCATGTATAAAACCAGAAAAACGTAAAATAGAAATAATAAATAAAAATAATATGATATTGTGTAAATAAAACACTGAATTTATAAATTGATGTTTTCTTTATCTATGTATTCCGCACGTGATTAGAATGGGAAGGAATCTAATAATTAAAGTGACTAGAAATATCTAAAACTTATCTGACTGAAGTCAACGAATAGATTCCGTCCCAATCTGATTGGACACCTATTAGGTTAGGACATCCAGGCCCGTTTTTTAGTAGTATAGGCTATTTCAGATTGACCATGCAAAAAATACCGGAACTGGATGCCATAACATCACCTGAAAACGTTTTTGGTGAGTAAATATATAAAGTCACCAAAATTAAACCTAGGTTGGTAGTTCAGGGACCAATACCACAAAACTTTACAAGCATACAAATCTACAAAATTGACAATTATTTGTTTTGGAATTTATACAATTTTGTAGAATTATACGCTTGTAAAGTTTTGTGGGATAGGCCACAGATAATTTATTTATTACTGAAAAAATGTAATTATAGGTAAAGTATCATTAAAAAAAATAAAAAGTCATGTAATGAAAAGTAAAAAATATATTGAAATCACGAGATTTGAACCTTGGTCCTAATGAATGTGCGTCAGACGATCATCCAACCAGCCTAATCCAAGTTCAATACACGTTCCGAAATAAGCAATCGGTTTCGTAAACGAATAAGGGTTTGAATGTGTGTGTGTATACTGCGCAGCCGCGGCAGCGTTTCGTATTTATTCAAATAAACTTATTTTGTAAATTAAACCTCACCTGAAATTTAGTTGGCCACATTAGAAACAGCAGTTTATTTGCGGCAAACATATTACTTATTAAAAATATTTCTATTATCATACATAAAATATAAAAATACGTAGAATTCGCGCCACCTATGCACTATAACGCCATCTATTGGCGTTGTAGTGCCTAGCTGACCGTGACATTCCACCTTAAATAAAATTGATGTTTGTTTTCGCATTTACTTAAGCGAAATAAAGAAAAGTAAAGTACCTTTTTCAATTAACAATTTAACCCTTAATCAAACACGAGTCATACCAAAATTTCATTGGTTTTGGCCCTTATCAGTGAGACACAAGATTCAAAACAGGTGGGAAACATATTCCCATTATCAGATTATGGGTTTATTTCGATGGTTCAAAGCTGAATGTGGAGAGCAGGACAAGGATAGAGATAAAACTAAATCAAGACACAAGGCTGAATCGATTTTCTAAAATACAGACCTTCACGAAGTCACGCTTTTGTGATTCAGCAAAAGAAAGGCAAATAGTCAAATTTCGTAGAGGTAGCAGAACAGCAGTCAAATTTAGATGTAATTGTAACACTCCTAGCCAGAACATTTACTCATCGTATTAGCAGTTTAGGGTGAGCGAAGCGCGATCAGAATTGCGCCCTATGCGCCAGCGTAATGCTCATAGCTCGCACGTTATGTGTGAATACAATCTGTTCTATTTTCATTCATAAAATTAATTGAATTGCAGGCCTTTGAATAGGTCTTCGGGTGACTAGATAGCATAATATAAATTCAATTGCATGAGGCCTTTTAAAAGGTCTTCCGGCTACTAGATAAGATACTTAGTTATATAACTGCAGAACGTTAGATAGCATGTAGATTCAGATAAAATTTAAGCGAAATAATATTAACCCTTTAGGCCCCGGCATGTTATGATGGTCCCGTTTTTATGCGTTACATTCGCACTTACATACTTGTCAGAACGTGACCAATGATAAACACGGAACCATCACATGCTTACAGGTCCTAAAGGGCCTACAGGCAAAAAATACCCTATTATACCTACCATTTTTAGTCCATAGATGAAGCTTGGAAGCTTCGCAGGCAAACTCACTCTCGACTAAGCTACGAAAGCCTATTATAAAAACTTTTAAGTCGTTTCTTTCATTTTCAGAAATGCCGCTCCGTCACTCCTGCCGACATGAGACGCTGATCTTGTAATTGTTGTTTTTTGTTTTGTATTGTTTCCTATCCTGTTTAAATAATTTGTACCTCGTGCCGATTTTAAATAAATATACTGTTATAACTTCTTAACTTTGTTTCTTTTTCACGTAAATGGGACACGGGACATAGGATGCCACCTGAGTTGGACACTATATCAGTCGCGGGCGTCCAAATGGTTAACTGATCTATGAGATGATAGGCACCAGTGAATAAATAATTTAAGAGCATTGTTACGAATGTAAAATACACAACTCTCTAATTTCTTTAAAATCATTATAAAATTGATTGTACAGGGTGAAACATGAGTCGTGAACAGTAATACGTTTTATTAACTCTATAAACAACTAACAATTGAATGCCCCACATGTAATAATAAATTATTGTTTTTTTGGGCTTTTTGTAATAATAAATTATTGTTTTTTTGGGCTTTTTCTAACTTTTTATGTGTTTTTCAGAAGTGATAATGGCTATTTAAGCTATTTAAAACGTTAAATGTAGTATATATCATTTAATTTTACACGAAATGAAAAAATTGCCGTTACTTGAAGAGGTAATTAAAAATTATTCCATTAATTTTTCTTAAAAATCCTTTTGGATATCCTAGAGTCAAAAAATACAAAAACATAAATCAAAAAAACACAAAAAGTAAATAAATAACTTGTCCATTTTTAAGTTAAACTTGTGGGGCATTTAATTGTCAGTTGTTTATAGAGTTAGAAAAACTTATTACTGTTCACGACTCATTTTTCATGGCCTCGAAATTATTTATTATTTATTTATGGATATAAATAAATAATAAGGTGCAGCGGGGTAATTTCGAATGTCACTTAAAATACCTACGCCATTATTTCCATCACATCAAGATTACGAGAAATATTATTAAGGGACATTTTGAAAATGAAACCACAATGAACAGTGATAATATATATTGCAATTATATATCTATACACGTACATGTAACTTGGTAAAGCGCTTACATTAAGGTCAAATTTTACTTAACTGTCTAAACTTATCCTACAATCTGACGAAATATGGGGTTATAGAAATACAGACAATAAAATATAATTAAACGGTTAACCTCACGTATATTTAGTCAATACGCGCGACATGTATCGGAGAGCCTAGGTCTCCATTATAAAATATTGAGCCCGTCGCTACCGCGATGCCTGTGCGGCACGCACTGTACACGGCCGCGCAGCTCGATGGGCCCATTGAGATAAAACGGGTTGAGGATGATCTTACGCGTTATTGCGTGTAGTGACTAAATATACGTGAGTTTTAACAGTTTCATTACATTTGAGTGATTAAAATGCATCACTATAGTTTAAATTCAATTAATACAGACAATTTATAGAAACTTTGGACTACATACAGTAAAATAAATAATACAGGGTGATTCTTGAGTCATGAGCAGGAGTCAACAGGGTACTAGGGACGGTTACGCTGAGCAACTTTTACTTCGGAGACAACCAAGAAATTGCAAAAAAAATCTCTTAATTATGAGTTAATTGATACTTAACTATCAATAAAGGATCATTTAACTCATAATTAAGAGTATTTTTTGGCTATCGCTGTAGTGAAAGTTGATCATCATGACCGTCCGTAGTAGCCTGTTCACTCCTGCTCATGACCCAAGAATCACCCTGTATACGAGAATCGTTTCGGAGTCTAAAATTAATGTACCTAAATGTTGTCAAATAAAATGAAAATAACAAGCATGAGAGGAAGGTTCAAGATGGAAGAAATAAAATAAACTACGGTTCTCACCGAACGCAAACCGATCGGATCCACGCGGACGGCTCCAATCGGATTCCCTTCAGCCATATATAATGTATAGGCACATTTTAAGTGCACTTCGCTGCGGCCCGATCCATGCGTTCGGTAGGAAATGTACATTATACGTCCATAGACAGCTAAAGGGAAGAAATATAAATGGCGATAGTACAAATAATTAAACAAATTATTCCGTCATTTAAACACGATTGATCTATATGTGGCAATTCTGTGCTAAAGCTAACTTACCTAATCAACATCAAAAATAGCACATCGATTCCTTATTTAGTGTTAGCAACAGCATAAACTATACAAGTGAAATACAAATACATGTTAACGCCTAATCACGAACCGCGACCTATACATATTAAAGAGAGAACTAGTAAATATTAATATTTGATTCGTAATATTACGAACATTGTGAACACAGTGAAAACACGGTAAATGCTTTGATTAAGCAGTTACGCATCGTAGAAGATGCGTCATAGATGTGCTACGTGCAGAGAATGTGATTGGTGGATATCAAACGCATCCACATAGCATAGCTCTGGTGGAAAGGTACCCTAATCCTTTTCCATCGCATTTTCTCGAACCAAAAGCATCGCTGTCACTTAAGTATCGATGGCACTAGTGCTGTTTGCACGTCATAGGATTATGCACATTTATATAAATTGTTATGTATTGTAGAAAATACTTGAATGTTGTCTCTTCGTTAAGTAGGTAATTAAATTATTGATTTTGCAATTTCTACAACTAAGAAACAGTGCAATTTGTGTTTTTAAATGCCATTTTTCACATTAGCAGTTAAGTCACAGCCAACGCGTTTTCTAGTTTGGTCGACTTGAAACAACAGGCTAATTATAGCCGTACCATTGACGGTTAGGTTAGCTTTTACTAAAGTAATCCTTCACGTTTGCCGTTTTATTTTGCGAACAAGTCAAATAATAATCTGTCTTAAAAATAGGACGTACGGCCTTACAAGGTTCAAGATGTTGCGGATTACAAAATATTTTAAATAATAATCTTGTGTCCCAAAATATAGGACGTACGGCCTGACCAGGTTCAAGACGTTGTGGATTATAAAATATTTGAAATATTAATCCTGTGTCCTAAATATAGGACGTACGGCCTTCCAACGTTCAAGATGTTGTAGATTACAAAATATTTTAAATAAAATATATCGCAGAGCCACCAATGACCGACACAGCCATAATAATCGACATATACAATTATGATGTTGTCATGCAATTTTCATGACAACATCATGTCAGAACATGTCGATTATTGGATTGGATTGGACCTTGTTGTTTATCGAATTTCAGAGATAAAGATTTGACGTTTCAATAACTGTTTTATAGCATATGCTTATTGTACCCGTGACACGTAAATACTCGTAAAACCAGCGCCAGTTAAAACAAAAATATGTAAACAAATATGGCTGACTATCAACACAATTTGTTGTCATTGACATATATCGTGAAACACGTTCGTAGATTTAGTATGTAAATAGTCTTAACTTTAATCATTATTAACATACCTGGGATAACTCGGGGCATTTATACGAAAGTGATGTAGCAAAATATTTTATCGACTAAAAATATATCGATGTTACTGTGAATGACAACATCAAAATATTATTCGTCATAAATAAATATTAGGTACTTACTCTTAAATTAAAATAAAAAATAACTTTAAACGGGTAGTTACGCGTTTATTTTAAAATAGTTTTCAAAGTATACAATTAATATTAAAATATCAATATTTAAATTGTCATTTTGATTAAAATGACATCTGCATACTAGTTTTTACTACATGAAGAGGCCCGATATCAGATAATTATGACATTGAACCTCTGTATCGAGAGGAGTTCGAGAATGTTCAATAAGCACATCTTTTATTATAATTATATCGACATCTTTTTAATCGATATCAAATCCCTATAACTTGCCCCCAGTTATCCCAGGTATGATTAATAATTTTAACTAAACATGTGTGTGAACTCCCTTCCATTAAAGATTCAAGTTGATTCAAAGACCAAGATGGTATTTTAAAAGGTTTGTTTATATTTGTTATATTTTCTACTGGCGCTAACTTTACGCTACTGAGCTTTTGTGATTGGTATCTTAGTTACCTAATAGAGCAGTTACGTATAGTACATTCATTAATAGGCCATGGAAACAGGCTAATATTACTATAAATATTTATTTTCACATGGGCGGAGCTTAAGATTTTTATCTTAATATACCTCTACAGATTAAGTGTATACATCTGTACTTAAATGGGCCAATCAACTTTTCGATCGACACTATTTTCTCCCGTAACAATTTTATCAAGTTTGCTAGAAAAAATGCTGACAAATTTGTACATGCGTTAGGCCCCACACAAGTTCAAATCGATACATTCAGGTTCCAACTGTTTTTCATTGTAAATATGTGTATAGTATTAATTGACGTACATTTATAAGTTCAAGTTATAAGGAGACAGAAAATATGTCGATCGAAAAGTTGATTGGCCCAAATATGTGTTTTTCTTTACGTTGTTCGAACTCGTAGAACAAAATTAAATCATAAGAAAAATAAATATTCAGATTTTTACAGTCTAGGTAAAAAACACAGGTGCAGCCAGAATGCAATAAATATGTGTACATAATCTTACAGTAATAGTAATTGGGTTTTGTATACATACCTATTTAATTCACTTTGCGTGCATCTATATTTACTAACTTTACTATACCAGAAATAATAAATTTACAATTTCTATAGAAATATCAGGAAATATCGTCAGTAAGTACCTCCTCAATGTGTTTTGAAAATTTCTAGTGAAGGTCTGATAATACACCGTGGTTTTTTGTTTTCCGTAAAAATTCGTTAGGCTTTTTAATATTACATGATATATATTTTTGGAAAATTAAAAAAAGTCGTTTTCACGCACAATAAAAGAAATGGTAAGTACAGTCAAGTGCAAAAATAAGTATCGAAAGAATCCGTTCATAAATATGTTACGACGTTCTTATTACACAGAATTAGAGTGCACTGGGACATATTTTTGAACGTTTTTGTATACCCCTTATTTTGTCTTCGACTGTACGAGAGAAACAAAATTGTTTTTTCTAATAAGTCAATAACAGGATAGAGTTCAGATACTAGTTTCTTAGAGATTTTTTTTGTTCTCGGGAAGCTTTCCTCACTATACAAAATACAACACAATGTTCTTCATTGAATAAGAATGATTTATTGCCACATTTAATATCTTAAAAAATAACTATGAAAAAACTATTTTAAAAAATCAGAATACATAAATTAGAACAATATAGTAATCATAGTATAATCGGCAAAGGGTACCCGTCTCAGTATATGACTGGCGCTAATTTTCAGACCGGCTGTACACCGCAAGTAATTAAAGAATAAACAATAATAGAAGAAACGTTAACAATAAAGGCAAACAATATACGGTCTTATCGCTAAAGAGCGATCTCTTCCAGACAACCCTAGGGTACCGGTAAATATTCAAATAAATTTATGGGTTGAAGGTAAGTGAAAATATTTTTTTTTACATTTAGCGGAAAACAAAAAAACGCGTTTTAGAACATCAGACATTTTTAAAATTTTGTTTGCTGACTAAATTAACAAAACACTAACACAACATATATAAGCAACAGTTATTTTAATGACAAACAAAGTTAAGGCCTCAAGTATCACAAATGAGATATTTGTAAAATAAGACGTTAATTTTGACTAATGTACATTTTAATTTGACTTTATTGACCCTTCATTCGATAAATCTAAAGTTCGTGATAAAATTCGTTACAATTTTAATATTCTACTGAATCGCTAATTTTGACAATGTGGTTTATATAATCTATTTCTAAATACGTGGTCCTTGCGTTCTATAAACCATTAATAATTATTGTGCGGGTGTCGAATTCTGTACATCGATTACACAAATACCTGACTACACTACAGTTCGTAATTCAAATGCACATTTGATTTGATTGCAAAAAAATTGTACATAATTATATGCCTTTAACGTCATAATTTTTGTAAATTTTGTGTAACAACTTTAGAACTGAAAAAGTGCGACAAATAGGCATGATGACTGGCAAGTCAAATCAGCATCTTTTTTCAAACTGTCAAAACGATCACCACTATGGAATTTTATATGAAATACACAAAAGTGACGTCGCGTTTGAGTACTGTCAAATGACCTACTCTTTTAAGTTCTTTTCAATTTAGTAAATAGAAGTTCTGTACAAAAATTACTGCAATCTACATCTTAGTAATAATTTTTTCGTGTATTATGTCGTGCATAATGTTAAATAATTTATTTTAACTACACTCATCATCCCTATTCAAATTTTATATGAGCTATCAACAATTCGAACCTACTTATATCTTTTAAATTTGCCCCCTTTTACAACAGCCGAAGGTTGCTGACATAGTTTACCAAAGTTTGTATGACTAACTTTCGTAACACAATTGCCGAGATCGTGATATTTGTTTTTACTAAGGCTTTAACTATGAACAATTTTTATGCTATCGATCCATATAAGGTCTGTCCACGAAATAAGTGGTCGTGCACAATGTGGTATATCTTTTCAATTTACCTGATCTACCAGATTACCTGACTTATCAGATTTTTTTAAATCAATAATAACTTGTAGAAACCAAACAACATAGGTAATGAGAAAGTACGACGTAATCTTAGATCGTCTAAAATGTATAGCAATTTTTTACAGATGGTCTACCATACGTATGGGGATGGTAACATTTTTTTTATTTTTTTTTACCAAAACTCATTTAACATTTTTTCCTTCATTTAGTCTCGGAAACATGCTGTTAGAATTTTTTCCTTTCCTCATGGGCACCTTGTATAAACTGAATCATGTATGATCACTTTTTTCGTGGACACTTGAACAGACCGTAATTTATCTTTAATACGTGTGCATATAAAATAAATGCATGCAGCAACACTCATTAATAAACTATGCTATAATTAATACGTATCTACATTACATATAACATTTAAAATTGCGTCATCCTTAATTTAATTTAACATGCTTAATATTTTGTATAATTTCACATTTAAATATATGGGTGGTTCAAAAGTTTTGTACCTTTTGTGAAACGTATCATAATTTAGATACAACCAACTAGAAAAAAAAATCTTGTCCTAATTTTTGATGCATATGTAGAGACTTACATTTTGTCACATCTTAAATAGGTGTTGTAAAATATTTTGAGTTTCGTAAGAGTCGACTAAGGCATTAATGGGTGTCACTTAATATTCGTTCATAGAAGTTTGATGATGGACAGCAGCATCAACATAGTATATTACTGCGATCGCCAACCCGCTTGCCCAGCGTGGCGGTTATGGGCATTTACCTCCTAATGCGCTCGTAACCTAGCCTAAAGGTGCGGTTAAACTAAAAGAGCATTCGCTGTTCTAACCTCCCACCTTACGAAATTCGATCGGTACACAAAACGTGATAGGTTGATTTTGTAGAACGGGCGCTAGAACAGCAAATGCTCTTTTGGTTTAAACGCACCTTTATGCAAACGCATGGTAATTAGGAGCGGCCAACGTCCAGCAGTGGACTAAGAAAGACTGATGCTGTGTGGTAACCAATAGAATAGAAATAGAATGTATGTATGTACTACACATACATACATTCTAGTCTTTTGAAAAAAATATTCTCATATTTTTTGCATATTATTTAAACCTTTGAAAAGAAACGGTAGTAGTCATTTAGAAATTTTGTTTAAAGTAAATAATTATAAAATGGCACATAATTTAAAATGTACAAAATAAAAGCAACAATATATGTTTGCACTTTAACGGTTAAATGCACGTAATCAAAATATATTGTTTTTATTATAGTATTACAAAATGCTTCTGTTTTATTAATAATAGTAATTATAATTGTTTCATCTCAATAATTTTAGTCGATACATCAGCTTAACAAGCCATAAAAAATACATTTTTGGATAAGTACTGGCTGGAGTAGTTATATGAAAATTATTTTGTTCCATATGTTCATAAAACGTTTAAAAGCTTAAAATATACAGGGTGTAAGTCTAATACAGGCGAAACTCTTAACGGGGGTTAGTTTAGGAGAAAATTATCCGTACGAAATAATTCGACGCGCAATATAGAGCAACACACTGAAGTTAAACGCTCGTTGACAGCTAATTTCAAAAGCAGATGACATAACCGCCATATCAATATTAAAAAAATACACTTCGTACCTACATTGCTGTTCCGAAAATCTTCAAAAAAAATCTGTAGTCATAATTAAGTGTAATTTAAAAAAACTCGTAATCTATGACTACAGTAATGAATGAATCTCACGCCTGGTTTAGTTTATCGCCCGTATTAGATTTACACACGGTATTATAATGGCCACCTATTACGTACCGCAGATTCGTATCTATAATAAGATATACATCATTTAATCTTAATGTAGTAAAAGCTTTGATAAAACTAATAATTTGTAAATATGTTTGAACTCTATGGCACGGACTCTACATGGACTATAAAGGATTATATTTTAAGCTAAAATTGACTCAAAACTTCGTTAAACTATATCTTCGTATTAAATTCGTTCCGCGATTCTTGCATCTGAAATAAATAAAATATATGTACAGGGTGATCAAACGGGGAGCGATTAAGAAAATATAGCATCTAGAAAATTTTGTTCCAACTTTCAAAACTATACAGGGTGGAACGAAACGACGATCCTTCCGCTACCGACCAAATCTACCAACCATTACGATGAACTTTCAGAATGGCATCAAAATCGAAAACGTATATGGAAAATTGACGTTTCCATAAAATTGAACTCTAACTAATCAATCACTTTGTATGAGGGGTTAAGCCTTTAATGGGTGGCGACATATTTGCCGTCATAATAAAAACAAAACCAAATCTAATTACAAATACTTAAGCTTCGAAATTGAATGCTTTAACAGAGCTGTCAAATGATCAAATGGTAAAAAAATAAAGACATTTGGATGTTGGTAAAGAGACAGACAGATACAAGAGACAGACTTATAATATTAATGTGATTAACTCACCTCACTCCCTCATATTGGTTATGTTGGTCATATTCGGCATATTGGTCATATTGCCCTGATAAAAGGCAAAGTCGGCATCCATACTATCCGGCTCGAAAGCGCGGATCTGCTCGAAAAGATCGCTGTCCATGAACGAGCTATCTGTCAGCGCAGGGGTCGCGGCGCTCAGGTAGCTGTTGTGTTAATTGTGTGTAAGTTGTAGGTTGTGTGTGTAAGTTGTAAGGTGTGTAAGTTGTAAGATGTGTAAATTGTAAAAAGGTGTGTAAAGTGTAGGTTAAGTTGTAAATTGTGTGTGAATTGTAAATGTATTTAGCAGGTTGTGTGTAAATTGTGTGTAAATTGTAAGATGTTAAATTATGTGTAAATTGTAAGGTTGTAAGGCGTTTGAATCGTAGTTCCGCATTGTTTGTGTGTAGATCGCAGGTGAGATAAATTATGCATATTGATATAGGTATTTGTGATATTGATGAAATTAGATATAAATAATGTGTGGTTGTGATTCAGGTTGTGTGAAATGTAGATTAAGTTGTAAAGATTTGTATGTGATTACGAGTTATTTTATGTATAACATGTGTAAATTAAGTATTATTTTTTGTCATTCGATGTAGTGTATGAATTTATATTTTTTTAATAGTTAAACAAATTTTAGAATTGTTTATAGTGTTTTTTGTGATGATGCGTATCAGCCACGGCAGCCCCCATGTCAGGATCGGGAAAGAGAAAATGCAACACATTAGACATTCGGTCGTTATAAAACCTACTTTTCGCCAAAAGGCAGCACAGACAATTTAAAGGCAGTGTGTGCCCCGCTTTAATTAAATTTAAAAATAAAATTAAACGTAAAAAAACGACCGTCTGTGTTGCATTTTCGCGATGACAGATCAAATTGTCTTATTCAGTTCTGATATACAAAAAAAATAAGACAATTTCATCTAAAAATAAAACATAAACTCAATAGCACATAGAATGTATTCGAAACACATCAATAGATACAAACATCTAACGTAACCTGTTTCTTATCCAAAATTTACAAGACGGCCAAAAGCAGTAACCGTGTAAGACAACATTTCAAATTTTCTAGATCGTGTTGGTCATGTTAACCTATTGTACTTAAAACTATGTGGACCATTTATTTATTTTATATTTGCCCAAATCAGTCAAAACAATACTTAATTCCGCCATGAGTTACAGACATCAATAAAGGAAAAAACTTTTCTCAAACGAATTGGAATTATACGTCCACCGGGTTAGAGGCAGAACCAACTATTTCCTTAATAGTCGTATTTTATGTCAATGGCATAGACTATTTACTAAAAAATGTTTTACCGAAACAGTCGGTTCTGCCTCTAAATCGACCCGTCAATAATTACGTCTAAATTGAAAGAAATGCGACATTTCCATGAATTGATTTCTTTTCGAGTTTGATTATAAATAAATATATATCTTGACGATATCGATCTCGTTCCACGGTAAGCTCAATTAAGGCTTGTTATGTGGGTACCAGGCGACGCTATATTTAATAAATAGATACATATAGATACTTAAACACAAAGCCATGACCAAGGAACAAATATTTGTGATAAATAAATACACAAATAATGCCCTCGCCGGCATTCGAACCCGGAACCTCCAGCTCCGTAGGCAGGGTTACTGCCAACTAGGCTACGGAGGCTGACAAAAATAATATAGCGGATAAATGATATATTTTTAATAATAAAGTCATAGCTTAAAGCGTGAAATATATTTTTATCGTGTCTTTTAATAAATAATTTACTAAAATACATTTTAGCAAGCTCTCATTGACATTTAAATATTTAGCAAAATGGGTAACTCACGGAATTGAAATCGATAATTGCTCGACATGTTTCGATTCATTTAGAGTATCGGTGTCATGGAGTACCTGCGACCAAAGCTCGAATATGTTTGAGTCTCACGTTAGTTTTAATTCTAAAACCGTTCATTGATGTCTATAACTCACAGCAAGTAGTTAGGAAATTTTGAGCTTTTTGGAATACTGTTTCAAGACAGATCTATGTCCAATAAACCATAACCTTTCTCAGCAAATTTTGTGACATTTAGACGAACAGTCAACCAAATTATTCGCCTTACAAAACTGCATACAATTTGTATCAGTGCAAGACAAATAACTTGCCTAAACGTATTAAACGTCTTACTATAAAGTTGTTCAAAATGATATCGCTATTAAAATGGAGTAATTTATGTATTACCTTGTCACAGAAAATATATGACATTTCTAGTGAATCTCAAGGATCTCTAAATTATCGCCGAAAGTCGTTTTTTACCGAATGTCACTTCCCAACCAATATATCGCAGAATTTCATTTCGCCGAAAGATCAGTTGCAGTTATCATAAATTAGATGTAAGGTGCTCCACTGTACCAGTGTAATTTTATTTATTTGTTATCTATAGGTATATTTTATTATTAGTTTCAGTTCGTGACGCATTAGTCGTAAACTGTAATGTCATGTAACTTTTTGTCAATAAAATAAATCATATTGCAACCTAACCTAACTTAGTTGGCAAATGAAAATTCGATCATATAAAAGTTGGCAAATAATGAATTTGGCAAACGTAGGTATGCCAAGTGAATAATGTCCGAAAAGTTGTTTGGCAAGTGATTATTGAAAAAAAATGAACTTCTGT
>JALPQI010006158.1:0-19725 GCA_025490895.1 Thaumatotibia leucotreta
TTATAAGCGATCTTTCCACCACGCAGTACGGCCCATTTCAGCTGCTCGCGTCGCCTCGCGCGCCGTTTTGTTTGGTAATAATAATTGTGTAGGTACATAAAAAGCCGGCATTTGTGAACATCAAAGCAGTGAAGCTTCTGTACTTTATATATTCTGTGGTTTGGCCTAAATGCACCTTAATTGCCCTAGGGCGTAATGACGCATCTAAGGCGCGCATAGCCGCAGCGCATTGGCGCACTTACCAAACAGGTGTGATGAAAATATTACTATCGAACATCTGTTTCGCGATAAGTTCCGTTTGTCTTTAAATTATGAGTGATAGTGACAGTTTAAATCGTTAACAAAATAAGTCTTCATTTGAAACAGTAAACAGTAGTAGTAGTTACTTAGGCGTTGTTTCTGAAATAGATTAAGACCATGATTTTTGTGTATTAGGTAGTAAAACAAGCATTTTTTTGTTTCCTTCTGTCAAAAAGTAACGTTATTATCAAACTGGAATCAGAAAGGGATTCGAAAGGACTGTTGACACAACAAATGACACAACATTTACCAAGAAAAGGGTTGTTTATAGATGTAGTGAGTGATTATATAATCTGTCGTCTGTAAGCCTCTGCACTTACACTATGAATAAATCAATATAAGTATAGATATATCCTAGATTGACTTATACACTGTTGTGTCAACAGTACTTTCGAATCCCATCCTAATCGCGGGTTGATAATACTTCTGGGCAACAAAGCTCCTTTAAACATATGTCAGAGTTATAACGTCTAAGATTACTTTAGGTTCTCTACCTGAAGAATGAAACGAGACTAGAAATCATAAACTCTGATAGCGACTCTTTTTATAATATGTAAACACTTTTCAAGGGATTAGTATTGAGAAATGTATACATATATTACATATTATTAATGCACTCGAACTTTACTATTCGTAAACAAGTACGTTTGTTCATATAGGTTTCATTGGAAAACTTGTTCAGAAAGTCCATCTTAATACATTTTTTAGTACATATGGTGCTTTTTTTAGGTTCTAGTGCGAGAAGTTGGTCATTTTACGTCAGGGCCAAAACTTCGGAAGGCCATCTGTACTAAAACACGTCGTACGAGACACGTGCAAAACAAAATTCGTAACTCGTGTTAGAATTTCATGATTTTCGCACTTGTGACGTAATGTACTATTTCACACTTGTGATCACAACTGTCACCTCAGGGTGGGATCATAACCCCGAATAAAAATACTCAAGGCAAACAATTGTTTAAAACGTCATCATACACCTTAACAGTTCATAAAGAAGAGTAAACAGTAAAAACGCATTACGTGTCACGTAGCGCAGTACATCAGGCTCGTTAAGAGGCGACCAGCCAGGCCGAGGCACGGTTCGTTAGTGCCGGGATCGCGGCGGCACATCGATCTCGGGTAGTGATGCGACGATCTTCTAAGGAATATTCTGGAACATCGCTTTAATAAAACTGACGTCAGTATCAACTGACGTAACGTTTTGTTAGAAATTGGATATTGTGAACGCTAGTAAGACTGAACAACCCCGGTAACTTCTTTTTTAGTACAGATGGTGCCTTTTTTAGGCTCTAGTGCGAGAAGTGTCATTTTACGTTAGTTTCAAAACTTCGGAGGGCCATCTGCACTAAAAAAACGTCGTACGAGACATGTGCCAAAACGAAATTCGTAACTCGTGTCGATTTAAATACGACCTACAGGGAGTGAACGCAGAACATCGCCACTAGTTTCGAATTTCATGTTTTTCGCACCTGTGTCGTAATGTACTATTAACAGAAAATATATTTTTCCTTTCAAATTGAAATTAATTCAGATGATCTGCCGAAACTACCTACTATAGGTATAATACCGCCTGACATTGAAAATCTTCTATTTTACCGACTAGATTATATTACGATAGTACTATAGTCATATTAAACTGATCATCAAAGAGAGGAAGTATCCGCTCTTTGATGACCAATTTGTATCTAATAAGATGACCGCGTAGATTTTTTTTTTTCAGGATATACATTTGTGACGAATAATGCTTATATGCGTACCTACTTGATCAAATTTTGCTTTATTTCTATGCACTATTTATTTTTCACTTCTCATGCTCTTAAAATGTTATTTTAATCCCTGCATATCGGGACTAAAACTCTTTATTAATCTCTAGGGACTAAAGTAATTTTTTTTTAATTGACGTTGGAAACCCGTAAACAGCCACACTCACGGTGTTCAAGAATAAATGATAGTCGCCATTTTCAGTGTTTGTGTATGGACCACTTTTGTGCATGCCGTGGATACAACCTCTAAACTTTTTTTTAATTGACTTTCGAAACCCCTAAACAGCCATTTCTGGTGTTTATGATTTTTGAACGAGCGATTTTTGCCATTGGAAAAAACCTCAAAATGTCAGTCGTGCAAAAATATTATGGAAAATCGTTTTTTTTTTCTTGATATAAATACATGCATATTTAATACTTGTTTAATATATGATTAAGATTGAATCAAATTTATTACTTATGTTATGTTTTAACCAATTAGCTTCAAAATAGATTGTAGTTAGCTCCAATTCGTTGGCTAAATATACAAGTATTTAAAGCGTCATATTTCGAAAAAGGAATACAGATAAAAACTAAAACGCGGAACGAACGAATTTGATTGCTTATTTTTTGTGTTTATGTTCATAACTAATATTGTTCAAATCGTATAATTTACGATGTCACGTCATGCGATGAAGAAGTATTAACGCCTTACTCCAGTATAAAGAAGAATGCAAAAGAGGTGGTGCAAAATCTTTTGCCGCCGAAATCTAGTGTAATATTCAAAAGCGTATCAAACTTTAATGGATTGGAAAACTGGGAAGCAAATTAGGTACCAACATCATTTATGGAAGGCGTATTTCTGACAAATTTTGATGAAAAATCTAAGAAATATCAACCGTCACCACCTTGTAGCATATATTCCATGCTTAAAACCACACTGCAACAAAACCATATAACTTGAAAAAGTTTGCGAACTTATCGTCAAGTGGCCATGTTCCGAAGAAATCGGAAGTTTTGACATCGCAGAACATATATTTTTTTTGTTTCTTACTTGTTCTTTCTGTTAATAAATACTGAGATTTTTTCCTCGCATTCTAAGTGAAAAGTAGAGTGTTTAATTCGGGACTAAACAGCCATAATGACACTCGAACTACATCCACCCTCGCTACGCTCGGGTGGATAAATATCTCGTGTCATAATGGCCTGTTTTAGTCCCTCGTTGAACAATCTACTATTAGATTACCTTCACCCAGTAGCCGTACCATGAGTTACAAATTAAAGGATACAGCCTGTCAGCTGTTAGAAAAACCATCGGTTTTTTACCTGTCTCGCTTGATCTCTTTGCATACGTATATGAGGCGAGCGAGACAGGTATACTTGTAGAACCGAAAGATTTTCTAATAATAATTCTTAGGTTTATGTTTAGGTTTATGTTTATGTTATATTAGTTATGTTAGGATTTACTCGATACGTAATGCATGCTATCGCGCTCATACTGACATATTAGATCGAGCGCGATACCTGGGGGCTTAGCACATGATTAGTGCGACAGTATGTCGCCGTAAGATAAACTATCCATCCCTCTTTCAATAATAAGTTAGTAAAAGATGGAAAATCTATGTCGGCGACATACTGACATACCAATCATGTGCTAAGCATACTGCTCTTGCATGCATCTACGTATCGAGAAAAACCTAACGTTATCGATAAGTCATGGTACAGCTACAGAATAATTTTCCTCGGGGAATATTTTCACTGCACATCACTAATCTCGGCGATACGCCACATTACCTCACCTACGCCAGACGGCGTCGTTTTATTCAACTGCTTTCTAATTTTGATTAGGAGTGACGGTAATGGCTTTGATTATATGGTAAGTTGTCTGAAGTTTAACTTAATTTCTTAACGTATTATGTATATTCATCTTTCAGTGTTGTAGCTTGTGAATTTGGTATAAATTGCCAAAGTAGTCATATTATATTTATTCCTTGTTCCTGGCTTTCTATGTATTTAAGTACCTATATGTATCTATCTATTATATACATCGTCGCTTAGAACCCACATCACAAGCCTTATTAGATATTTATTTTACTTTTTATTTATTTATTTATCATGCAGACAAGAATAGCGCTTGTTGTTTTACATCCGCGGTAACCCATCTTTCCCTTTATTTGTTAAGATTGCCCGCTTAGAATACCATTTCGATTCAGATTTTAAACCGGGGGTGTACGAGTTCATGACAGACTGAATTTAATTAAAATTATGTAAATAACGTTCTCCGAGAGGGACATTTATGAGGTCCGTTAGAAGGGCATTGTATTCTTAAAGCAGTTTCTACTGTAAAAGAGCAAGACGTTTTTACATTTATTCTTTAACTCCTTCATTTTATCTTTGTGGAAGAAAAACTCAAATGAAATTTGTACTTATAATAACACTCGTGGATGTTGTCAGTGACTAGCACAATAAGTGTGATGCTACAGTACCCATCTCGTGAGCGACATTCATCATTCAACCTCATCAGCCTCTCTCAGTCCACTGCCGGACTTAAGCCTCTCCTATTAACTATGCATATCGAAAAGGAGGTAAATGCCCATAATCGCCACGGTTAGCGATCGGAGTAATGTGTCCAATGTGACGATACTGTCCATCATCAATCTTCTATAGAGGAATATTCATTGACACTTCAATCCCTTAGACAACCGCCTCTCAACAATTCAACAGCCTCTCAACACCGTCCCCAAATGACGGTGCAACGACCGTCCCACCTTCGTGGGATGCGACCCGGCCACAGCTGCAGCTGAAAAGCGGGAGCAGCCACACATATTTCAGGAGGAGTATCGTTTGTATATTCAATCCCTTAGTCGACTTTAAAGATAGAGGCATTCGAGATGTGGGTGTACCGTAGAATGCTGCATATAATATCATGGCGCGATAAAGTGAGAAATGTAACAGTTCTGTAGCGGATGGGTAAAGGTTTAGAAGTCTTAAACACCATAAAAAGACGTAATCTGGAATATCTCGGCCACATAATGAGAAATCTAAAATACATGCTATTACAATTAATAATACAGGGAAAGATTCAAGGGAAAAGGAGTGCGGGAGAATGAAGAATATCCTGGCTTAAAAATCTACGCCAATGGTTCTAAAAAAGCAGGTCACTTTTTCGTGCTGCTGTGTCGAAGGTTCAAATTGCCATGATAATTGCTAGACTGCGATAAGCAGACGGCACTAGAAGAAGAAGAAGTCGACTCTAATGACACCCACGGAAAGACTTGGGGTGGTGAAAAATGTATTCTTAATTAACTGTCATCACGCGGCTAGATTCACTATTCGTCACTGTCAAATTGATACAGTTAGACACGGATACGCAGTTTTTTACAGTATCAACTGTTGCATGTTGCGTCACTCATTTGCTAGGTCGCTGTGTTAGGTAGACAGATCGTAATATAGTTGCAAATTTCTAAGAATGTAGTTTTGACAGTTATACTGCCGTGCAATTCCTAAAACACAGTAACTGACAAAAGTCGATTTTGAGATAATAGCAAAAAACAGTTTTAAAGTAATATATTTTCCAAGATTTGATAGTTAATGAGATTTTTTTTATCGCAAAATGAAGTATTCAATTCATAAAATATGATAAATTAAAAAATACATGCTTCTGCATTTTCTAAAATTAAATATGTGGTTTTTTCGAAATTCTGTGTTTGTACTGCGCTTTTAAAAACAGGGAAAAATATAACAATTACTAATTAAGACACAGTAAAATGACCACTTACTGCACAAATTTTGCGTGCTTTATAGAGATAGGCGGCATTTTACAGGTTAAACTGCAGTAAAAGGGACTAGTATACTGTAATTTAACTAGTATTTTGTTTGAATTTTCCTGCTACGAACTTCATTCACCGCAGTAAAATATAGTTTTTTTTTAATAAAGTAATTAAAATACATCAAAACTTTGTAACAGCATAATATAACTTTATTATTAAGAAATTCAAACGCGCTTGTCAAGTTTCATGCCAATGTGAGAAACAGAAGGAAGTAAAAAACGATTTAAAAGTTACTTGGAAAACGCAGTTTATTTAGGGATTTGTCGTCTGTAATACAAAAATTAAGGTTTATTACCACATTTTCTTAAGCAATGAAATAGCAATCAACTTTAGGTACCATTATCAGTTGTAATCATAGCAAATGGCACATTATATTTAGCATTACATTGATTTCAATGAGTAAAGTCACGGCTGATTATGGCGTAGCACTTCTACGATTAATTTAAATTAATATAATTTCTTACGAATTTGTGTCACTTATAATACAAAACCCTATAAAATAGTAAATTTTCATTAATTATGACCTATTACTACAATAGTACTCCGCTCCTGGAGTATATTTATGTATGACACAAAAGGTGGTTTTGTTATGTTTTTTTGGACAAAACTAGGAAACAAATTTGCTTCGTTAAAGCACCCTGTTAATAAGATAATGAAATGAAACCTCTTTAGTGAAAAGTCATAATTCTAGAACCACCGGCTGGTTTGTGGAGGCCTTTAATAACTTACCTACAGTATTTCCGTCCAATCACAATATCATTTTAAGAAAAACTACTATTGACGTGGCATGACAGACAGTGTTAAACAAACACCTTGACAGGATATTACATAGGGGATGATTAATTATTTTTTGTTCGGTGAAAGAAAACAAAAAAAACATGTTTTTTTATATTTTTAGTGAAAGTTAACTGTTTTGATTTTAATTAACATCCCTTAAATATCCGAGACTAATTTAATAACACCTTATATATTTTATGTAGCAATTCATCACAGAAATGATTAAGAATTTACTTTTATATTGTATGTTAAGCTTTGAATTTAAACTAACATAAAGAAATTTGTAAAATGCAATTTCTAAATGCATCTGGTATTACCGTATAAGAAACTTATTCCAACAAGTATGTAGCAATCTTATCGAATCCCAAAATAGGTAAATATAAATTTCCAAATACTCGATTATTGACCGGTATTGGCAGTATTCGCATAATTCATATGTATAATCTACTGCTTACGTTACGATATCACTCTCGTTACGATATAAGCCCTCTTTAAGGAACGTCCGAGATGGAACGAACTCGAATTTGCCACTTAAAATAAAGGTCTAAATGCAGTTAAAATAGTCCAATAACATAAAAATACTGCCTAAACCGCAGCTCCTTGGCGTGCTAACTGTCCTTTAGTTAGTATTATTGCTATTGAAAGTAATACATCATACAGCATAATGTGTTGTACTTAATGAACTTGTTACTGCAGTTTAGATGGCAATAAGATACTTATTTGAACAGTAGCGTACTGCTGTAAATATCGTTATTTTATACCTACTGCGTCTTAACTAGTAATTATGCTCATTAATCTATAAAACTGGAAACGCAGTACAACACTTTTAGGATAAAAATTGTATACTGTGTTTTAATTGGTTTCTTTATAAACGAGATCGTATGAGTTTACATGCTAAAAATCATGAAAATCTACACCTGTACTGTGTTTTAGTTAGTATCAGCCCGAAAACCGTAGCCGTAGACCATTTTACTGCGCTTTATATTGCATTGTGCAGGAAAACTTAGTCACTTACTGCTTTTGGGGTTTCGAGTTTCCATGTTCCAGTTTTCCAAATTAAAAACCGATCGATTGGGATTATGCGTTTTGATTTACTGATTATAGATCACTAATAAACCAAAAATCGGAAAATTGGCAGTTACTGTGGTTTAGGAATTGCACGGCAGTATAGATTAAACCTTATTAAGATGACGGTAAGACCGTTTTTTTGATTGTCTTAATCTCATATATATCTAAGACTCATTTCTAATCTGTCAAAAGTTCATTCTTAGGAATCGGCAACTATAATTTCGTTGACTATGCATAGATATTTAATTTTAACCTTAACATGAATGTCAAATCACCATAACACTTATCATGTCTATGTTGTTGTCGCTAAGTAAATATTTTCAAATCAAACTATTTGGTAATTTTGATGACTACAAACTACCTATTTGACGTTGACTGTACATTTTTTGAGTAGGTACGAGTATGTATTGAAAAAATGGTACAAACAATTTATTATAATATACATACAAGAATTTGAGGAAGCCTTTGCCCTGCAGTGGGACAGGCTCTTAATAATAAATTAAATTAATAAAATAATAATAATACATACCAAATTATATGGCGTACTGGATTTGGCTACTTTGACAGCTACGTATAAAATATTTAGCGCTGACCTAAACTCTGAGCTGAGCTAAACTGTCAATGCTTGAAAACAATTGCTAGTAATCAATTCATTATTAGTTACCTGTTTTCATAACAGCCCGCATGATGGTGCAGTTGATTTTAAAAATATCATTAAGGTTTATATGCCAAAAATACATTTTAGTACAGATGGTGCCTTTTTTAGGCTCTAAGTGCGAGAGGTGTGTCATTTTACGTCAGGTTCAAAACTTCGGAGGGCCATTTGCTGGAATAAATATCAGGTAAGTTTTATACGGCCTGGTACAGTCGAAGACAAATAGCAAAAAGCGTAAAAACGAAATTCGAAACGAATGGCGATGTTTTAAAACACGACCGAAAGGGATTGTGTAATGTACACTTGTGTCGTAATGTACTATTTTAAGTATATTTGTCTTCGATTGTACCAGACTGTATAAAACTTACCTGATATTTATTCCAGCAAATAAATCTAAACAATTGGAATGCAGCAACTTGTACATATAAATCCAGTGAATATTGTGAGAATTCAGAATTCAGTTTTCCAATCTAAAGTCTTTATCAGAACTAAAGAAAGTACGGTAAAGTCCCACATTTGTCAGGAAGCGAGGACGCTAGTTCGCTTTTCAAGCACGTCGGAGCTGAGCATCTGATGTTATTTATTTTGAGACAAAACAGGTAGAATAAGGTTGATAATCTAGAAGTTTTATGGTACTAAGAGCTTCATTATTTTCAATTATTTGTATGTATAACGTAGGAAACTAATAGTTATCATAAATAGATAAGTAACAGGTATATTTTAACGTAAAATGGGACTTGATCACGTATACCTTTTTAGGGTTCCGTAGTAAACTAGGAATCCTTATAGTTTCGCCATGACCGTCCCTCTGTCCGCAGCATAGCTCAGTGGCCATTAGTAGGTACTAGAAATCTTGACGCCGACAAAGTGGTAGGATAAAATATAGAAAAAAATGGGTACCTAAGTATTTACTAATAAAATGGTGATAATTAATTTTTGTTTACTATAATGTTATAGTCATGTCATGGTAGGTTATGTCATGACACAACCAGCCAAGACTATATCAAGACATGGTCTTGGCTGGTTTTTATTAAATTAGGTTTTTACTGTATTTAAAGTGTCAAAATTAATCGTAGTTATGACAACTTTCACATTCCAGTCAATACTTGTCTTTTTTTTCGAAACTGTCCAATTTTTTTACATAAAGATGTAACTAATTTAACTACTTAACCTAATCTAAATTAAACTAACTTCTAAATATCTAAGATTGGCCCTCTTGTGGCATTGTATCGAGGATGCTGGCAGCATTTCCTCGCTGTATCGCAATAATAATTTACGTGCGCTGGGGCCCCTATGAACCTAAAGTTTCTACGCGAAACGTACCCTATGCCGAGCCCCTTTTATTTATACTTGTCTTGTATTATCTGTCATATATAATATTGTATTATTCTAATATTAAAGGAGCACCTCATAATGTTTAATTGTTTTCTCTATCGCATGCTATTATATCCCCTCCTTGAATCGAACAATTCGATACGAGTAGTAGGGATTCGCCGTTTCTCCCCCGGGTTTTGGGCGGGCTTCTGTACTGCCCCGCCCACAATCATGGCCCCCGAAACCAAAAAAAAAAAAAAAAAAAAAAAAAAAAAAAAAAAAAAAAAAAAAACAAATACCCCCCCACTTGGAGCGTTTGGGAGTGGTCCCAGCTATGTAAAATGGCGCCTTCTGTGTTTTATATCGTGGTCTACTGCTACAATGCACCGCACCAATAAAACCTTTCTCGACTCTCCATTGTTCTCCGGAAAGGGATCGATCCATTGTCTCACATCTACCTGGTCAAACGGTCGGCCAAACAGGACGCCTGTTCCTTTTTGATGTTTAAATTATATACTGCTGTGATTTGTCAATGGCATCTAAATATAAGCAAATACCTAACAAGTGGGCGGGTATATAACTATGTACGTACATACAATTTCTTCAAACGGGTAGTATTTAAAGGTATAACAAAAAAAAAACCCCTAACCTAACTCTAATATTCAGTACGGGAGCAAAAACGATGTGTACATAGTTTGTTAGGTGATTCATTATTTCCGTGTTTACTTTATGTAAAGTGAACAATGACGTAGGTAAATTTATTACGGTATTATATGTATTGTTCATTATTGCTTTTGGCTCATACATTTCAAAACTATTGCTACCATTGTGTGTGGTCGAATAAATATTCAAAGAAATAGTCAATTGTTTGGAATTTATTATGCACTATTCCATGATTTAAAAAATGTACAAGCTTCGACAGGTTCAAATTGAGTACGGTGACTTTACTTCATACTTGTGTAATTATAATTGCCGATTTCTAAGAATGAACTTTTGGGTAAGACTCACCATTTTTCAATAGTCTTAACGTCATATATATAAGGCTCATTACTAAACTGTCACAAGTTTATTATTAGAAATCGCCAACTGTATGTATCAATACAACCTACAAGTTTGAACAGGTTTATATTAGGAAATAAATACATGCCTATTATTCTTTTTCTGGTAAGCTTTCAAACCTTTGTTAAAACGAATAGTTTTTTCATGTTTTCGCTATTGATGAAATAATTTATTCAAGTTTAAGCATCTTGGTGTACCGAGCGAGTTCCGACTGGTTTTTATTGGGTATACTTACTATTCCAGTCAAATTGAACTTGTTAGAACAAGATGCATCGAACAGCAACGGTATATTTTTTATTACATACCTATTATTCTGTTTCTGGGAAGCTTTCAAATCTTTGTTAAAAGTAATAGTTTTTTCATGTTTTCACTTTTGAAGCGATCATTTATTCAGGTATTCTTGGTGTACCGAGCAAGTTTCGACTGGTTTTTATTGTGTATACTTACTATTACAGTCAAATGGAACCTGTTAAAACCAGATGCATGGAACAGCAACGGTATATTTTTTATAACTTTGGGATTCGTATAAAAGCGTTCTCTCAGTGCCTTTACTTAAATAGTCTCTCAGTGTCTACAGACTGGTGTACCGGCAGTCAGATAATATCAGTGTATTAGTGAAGTGTTGTGATCAAATCATCTTCATAATGGATGTAAGTATGTAAATGAAGTGTTTATATTACATTAATAATTAGTTTTACTCAAGTGTTTGTTGTCTTTTGACTATTTAAATGTGAAATAAATTGTTTCATTTCTTTGAAAATACTTTCAAAAACTACCAATAAGTGCTTATATTACAGTAATTATTATTTTTACTCAAGTGTTTGTCGTCTTTTGACTTTTTATTTTAATAGTTGTGAAATAAATTTATATACTTTGTTTCAGTTCTCTGAAAATACTTTCAAAAATTACTACTACCCCGAAAATCAAGAAGCATCCTCCGATGAAGAGGGTACGGTGGGGTTAAAAATAAAACAGGCGATTGCAAGGAAGAGACCAGCAAACAGCATAGATGGTTTTTTCGAGAGACCTAAGAAGAAAACTAAGGCATCGAAAAGATCATCGAATGTGTCTCAGAGTACCACCGATGGGGTGGCGTATTTGTCTTCGGGAAAAGACGACGGAGCATACGCTTCCCATCTAATCAAAATAGAAGTATACGACATCGAAAAAATCCGAAACATTGCGCCTGCGGAACATTGGAAGCATTGTGATGTGAGACTTAAATATTACACCTGCAATGAGGATGATTCCAATCTACAAAGTGCCCGTGATGTGATTTTTAATATAACAAAAGAAATAGCTTCTAAGGAAAACTGCGTGAAATACTTTATAGACACTGATAAGAATAAATAAATAGTTAGTTTGTAAGTTAAATTGTTAAGTTAAACTGTAAGTAGTGCATTTGTAATAGTTTTGTTAACTAGAAAATAAGTAATGTCTTATATTATATAACTCATGGTTTTTGCATTTTATGTACACCTTTTTAATATGTCCTTTCTACGTTTGTAAATAGCTATATTATGCACTACTTTTTTGTACTTTGAATATATTCCATTTTGGTGAGCCAATCCACGCTACTTATGTTTAAACAGCCTAATTATCTTCAAAAATATTAAACACTATTAATAGTGATCAATATCTTTTGTGTTGTCATGGAAGTAACATCTATTTTTCGATAATCTAAACAAAATACTTGCTCATTGTTAAATATAATTGTATAAACGTAAATTCTTTGTGTTTTCAAAGACACATGATTTATCTTTCATTTGTTGAAATACCAAACCGTTTTTCCAAAACCATTGTTCTAAAACAGTCTACGTATCTTCAAAAATAATAATAGCCTAGTAATCACACTATGGATAACTTGAACTGCGATGTATACGATCTTCATCTAATTCAACTTTGTGAGGAGGTTGAGGAAGACCATGAACTGTACGAGACCTGTCAACTTATAAGCCAGCTGCATCGTGAAGCGTAAGCATTGTTTTTATACTTATTTCATGTTTGTACAAGTTTCAACGAGTTCATCAATTACCTGTTACCAAAATCGGTTGTACAAACAATCAAGTTTGAACATGAACCTTTTTTTACAATCAATGAAGTAGGGAAGGGGATGCTCCTTTCTTATATAAATGGGGCTACCTGCCTTTGAGATCATTCATTGTTGGGTGTAACTTCGGATAGCAAAGTGTCGTGTAAATTTATTTTATAATGGCATTCACGTTATTTCTTGGGCCTAAGCTAGCGCGTAGTGAAATTGCTAGTTTAGACAAAGTCCTTATTCTGCGTAGATTTCACAAATATATACGTCAGTGGTATTTAGAGGGAGTCTTACCTTATTCTCTCAGAAATGACCAAGACATCATTCCTTTTTACACGCCATGTAATGGCCATGGAACAAAATCTATATCGCCTACTACTGACGTGATTGATGGAGTACTGCCTATGCAAGCGTATTGTTCATTATGCAAACAAACAAAACTATTTGATGTGAAAACAGAACAGTGTTAGTATTATACATAACTTGATTAACTTGTGTTTTAGGTATTGTGTATTTTATGTTTAATTTTTCTTGTTTTTATTTATAGCTCCTCTCAAGTTGGACGTGGATTAAAACGGCGGCGTGCTCATGAAACAAATGAACCTGTGAAAAGAAGTCGTAGTCACACTAACCTCCCATCAACGAGTTACACTGATCGTCCTTCAACCAGTTATGCCGACACAACAACCCAAGCAACCAATAATTATGTAAGTACAAAAGATAATGATAGTATTGAATGTTCTGTGTGCAATGTCTCCATATCAACAAAATATTTAACAAGTCATTTAAATAGTAAAATACACAAAGCAAATTCCCCGCAATCATTTCATAGTGAGTTTGTTAACGTTCAACTCATTGAAAATGCATTCAGAAATAGGATCGCTACTTACAGAATATTACCAAATGAAATTGATCACCAATCCCTTGAAAGACCCGAAACATTTATAGAAAAAAATAAGGACATCATATTCACAATATTAGATCAGTCACTTTCAAATCATAATGCCTTAAAAGTTAATTTTATTGTTAATGCTCTGTTTACTCAAGAAACCAAACAGTTAAAAAATATATTCGATTTTCAATTAAGCAACAATGTGGTTAGCGTTAGCAGTGACAAGAATGCTATTTTATCATGTGTTTTAAATGAAATTTCGAATAGATTAACGAACTTTGAAAAAAAAGATAGCGGATGGAGTTTAGTCAAAGTTATTCATTTAGATATCAATGTAAACAAATATAATCCATTGCGTGGTTCTTCATATATCGATTTACCACGTGATATTAAAAAGAAAAAGTCGGTAATTAACGTTCAAAATAACGATCATGAATGTTTTCGGTGGGCCGTTTTGTCAGGATTATACCCACCCCTAAACAGTAATCGTGCATATACTGTCAGCGCATACAAAGAACATAAAGATAAATTGAACTTTGGAAGGCTCCCTTTTCCAATAAAAATTACAGACATTCATAAATTTGAGAATTTGAATGATATAAGTGTAAACGTCTTTGGATTAGAATACAATTCTCAAAGTAAATCTAATGTTGTTGTAGGTCCACTACATTTCACAAAATGTAAAAAAGATAAGCATGTCAACTTGTTGTACATAACCGATGGTAGTGTTAATCATTACTGTCTTATTAAAAGCTTATCTCGATTAGTATCCAATCAATTGACCCACCGACAACATGCTGCTCATATATGCGATGGTTGCTTAACAAGTTTTAGATCATATACCAATTTAATAAACCACCAAAGTAATGATTGTTTCCATGTTTGCACGAATTTACCTTTAGGGAATAAAACAACGAATAATTGGTTTAACGACACAGCTGTAGCCAATGAAATTACTTTCGATAATTACGAACGTAAAATGCGTCATCCATTCGTAATATACTGCGACTTTGAAGCGTTTTTAAAACCTATTAATACCAACGATCAACCTACCTCTTCCGACAAACCATCAACTGTTAATGTTCAAAGACATGAAGTTTACAGTTTTGGTTATTATATAAAATGTTCATATGATGATAAGTTATCAATCTATAGAACTTACAAAGGTGAAAACTGTTCTAGAACATTTATGGATTTCATAAAAAAAGATTTACAGGTCATTTACAGAAACAAAAAAAATGTAAAATCACCTTTACCCTTGAAGATAGCAGACCAAGAAAATATTGCGCAGTGTACAAGTTGTTATATCTGTGATCGAGCTTTTAATGGCAATAAAGTTATTTCATACAACTCGTATACAGGTGCTTACGAAGGGGTTGCACACGAACTCTGTCGCAATAAATACATATCCCCCGATTTTGTCCCTGTATTTTTCCACAACCTCAGCAATTATGACAGTCACTTTTTAGTACATGGTCTTGGTTTTGAGGACGGTGAGATAGAACTTATCCCAGAGAACAAAGAAAAGTACATATCTTTCACTAAAGTTCTAAAAATTAAGAACCGAATCATGAAGTTGAGGTTTGTAGATTCTCTGAAATTCATGTCTAGTAGTCTCGAAAAGCTGGCTGAAAATCTATCATTTGAACAATTTCATGATCTGAAATTGAATTTCCCAAATGAAGAAGATGTTCAGCGTTTAATGCGAAAAGGTGTTTATCCATATGAACACATGACATCGTTTAATTCTTTAATGTTAACTAACCTTCCACCTCGGGATAAATTCTACAGCTCCTTGACTGATACCCTTATATCAGAAGACGATTATAATCATGCTCTTGATGTATGGAATCATTTTAAATGTCGAAATATGGGTGACTATTCAGATTTATATTTAAAAACAGACGTCTTATTACTAACAGATGTATTCGAGAATTTTAGAAATATTTGCATTAAAACATATGGTTTGGATCCTGCTCATTATTATACTGCACCGGGATTGAGCTGGGATGCAATGTTGTATGTTACAAAAATTAAACTAGAACTTTTGACCGATATTGACAAGATTACTTTCATTGCTAATAATATTCGAGGAGGTATATCTCAATGCAGCAACAGATACGCAAAAGCGAATAATAAATTCATGCATGATTTTGATCCAACCATTCTTTCTTCTTTTCTGATGTATTTCGATGCCAATAACCTTTATGGTTGGGCAATGTCGCAATGTCTCCCCACTGGTAGATTTGAATGGGTCAATATAGATACGGATTTTAATATTCCAGACGATAACGATCATGGTTTCATATTGGAAGTTGATTTACAGTATCCTCAGGAATTGCATGACTCTCATTCTGATTTACCATTTTGCCCCGAAAATATTTGTTTAGGTGACACAAAAGAAAAAAAATTGATACCTAATCTTAATAATAAAACAAACTACGTGATACATTACAGGAACCTTAAGCAGTGTTTAGCTAAAGGCTTACGTTTGCTTAAAATTCATAAAGTTTTAAAATTCAATCAATCTCCATGGTTAAAAAAGTATATAGATTTAAACACTAGCATGCGATCGCAAGCTACGTCAGACTTTGATAAGGATTTCTACAAACTTATGAACAATTCAGTATTTGGAAAAACCATGGAGAATGTCTTGAAACGGGTTGATGTGAAGTTGTTAAATCATTGGGAAAACAGAGGGAAATCTCAAGGAGTGCAATCATTAATAGCGAAACCAGAATTCCATAGTTTATCAATATTTGCAGAAAATTTAGTCGCTGTTCAACTGAAAAAAACCAAGGTTTTTTACAACAAACCAATTTACCTTGGATTTTGCATTTTAGATATATCTAAAACATTAATGTATAAATTTCATTACGATTATATGAAAACAAAGTACCAAAACAATCTGAAATTACTTTACACAGACACTGACAGTTTAGTCTATCAAATTTTCACTGAAGACTATTATGGAGACATACAATCTGATGTTAACTCGTATTTCGATACCTCTGACTATCCTCCTAACAATCGATATCGTTTACCATTGCTTAATAAAAAGCGGTTAGGATTTTTTAAGGATGAGAATAACGGTAGGATTTTCAAAGAATTTGTAGGTCTGCGGTCTAAAATGTATACCATGGATGTTGAAAAAAAACCTGACAAAAAACATGGTGTCACATCGAAAGCTAAAGGTGTAAATAAATGCGTCACTGAAAAATTTACGGTTGATAATTACAAGAACTGTTTATTAAATAAAAAAGAACAGTATGCACAAATGCGAAGATTTAAATCTATTAAGCATATTATTTTCACACAACAAATAAATAAAGTATCATTATCACATAATGATACAAAACGTTACTTATTAGAAAATTCTACCGATACTCTTGCGTGGGGTCATTATAAAATACCACAGTAATTTTAAATTTACAATATTGTATTGTCATTATCACAGAACATTGCAATTCTATCATTGTTTTTTGTACATTGTATGCACATACTGGTCACGATAGTTGTAAATATATTTTAATGTATAATGTTAATTTGTCAAATGTACATACTAGTAATGTCAACTGTAGTTGTAAGTTTATTTTATGGTCTATGGATATTGTAAATATAACTTGTAAAAATTATAAAATAAAACTTTAATTTGTTACAATTATAGAAAATAAGACTGAATTTTGTAATGATTGCCAGTTTTATCTCATGTTAAATTTTAAGTTTAATCAAAAGCCTTGATGGGTTTTTGTCAGTGTTTCTTATCAGCCAACAGAAATAAAATATATGTGTGCAAACCAAAACAAACAACTTTTTATTTTATTTTAGTAGTATTATTTGTTTAATAAAATAAATCTTAAAAAAGTGAATCCAAAAACATAACGTTAAAAATTGAAATGTTTAAAAACCAATCGAGTTAAAGAATAGCACCATTTAATGTTCGTCTGTTTTCATAACAACACACATTTTTTCGAATATTTCATAATGATTCATTTTTGTCATCCTTTTACTGCTATTGTTGCAGGCCCGAGTGGGTGTGGTAAAACTCAATTTGTCACAAACTTTTTGAATAATTCCAAAGAGATATGCAACATTGAATATGATGAAATTATTTGGTGTTATGATGAAATGCAACCTCTTTATAATCTGGAAAATGTAAACTATAGCCAAGGAATACCAGATTTTTCTATCTTTGATGGTAAGAAGCCTAAACTTCTTATTATAGATGATTTGATGAGAGAATCCGATGGTCGGATCGTTGACATTTTTACAAAAGGTAGCCATCATAGAAACCTGAGTGTATTTTACATTACACAGAATATATTTCATCAGGGGAGAGGACAACGTGATATATCATTGAATACAAGTTACATTATATTTTTTAAGAATCCCAGGGATAAAACTCAAATACGGTACCTGTCACGACAAGTTTACCCAGAAAACTCGAAATTCGTTGATGAAGCTTACAAAGATGCTACTAAGGATGCTCATGGTTACCTAATGATTGATCTAAAACAAAATACAAATGACATGTGTCGTTTCAAGACAAAAATATTTCCGTTTGATGGACACTGCACAGTGTATGTACCCAAAAAAGGGTTTAAATATGATAAGAATCAACATATTTTAGTCAGTTCTTCATAATGCATGCAAGAGTTAACACATATAAACACTTACTTGAAGCCTTGCAATTGCTTAAACCAAAATATCGTACAGCACTACTTAAATCTTGCGATGATGACGAGATTAACATTATTTGCGAATGTATTTATAACGTGCTAAATGGAAAAATACCGCTAGAAAAAAAAGAAAAGTCAAAATTAAAAAAATATAAAGATACTTTAAGAAAATTAGTTTCTAAAGGAAAACATAAACTGAGAAAAACTGTTATTATTCAAAAGGGTGGTGCATTTTTACCTATTATTTTAGGTGCAGTTTTAAGTGCCTTAGTGAATTCGTTCTCATAAACAAAATGGAGAACACAAAAAAAATGTTATTAGTTGAATCGGATTTTATTGAAAGATTAAAACGCAATGATAGTACACCTGAAAATACAGCATCTAGGCTAGATGGTGAGATGCAAAAAATCCTTAAAAGTAAAATAAATGACCGTGAAAAATGGATTTTATATTCACAAGCTTTGCAACGATTTCTACATTTTACAGAAACGGATCGAAAACCGTTTAAGATTCCTATTGTGATGGAGGGGGTTAATCAATTCAACGATGAAAATAATGATGTTATAAAATCGGAAGTAAATAAAAAGGAGGACATTGAAAATAATGAATCAGTTACTGGAGATGTAACTGAAACAGCTAGTCCATCGTCGTTTAATACACCACCTGGTGAAATAAATAATGAATCGATATCATTTACACCTTCAAAAATATTAGCAGTATTACCTAAATCTTATGAAAAGAAAACTCGGACTTTGTTAGATAGCATTGTTTTAAATAGACCGAAAATATGGTGGAAACCAACTGGAGAAGTTGTTATAAACAATCGAACCATTCAAAACAGTAATATTATTGATTTGGTAAGCGATACGGTTAGATGTCTTAAGCGTCCTAAGCCAATTGGATGGGAAGAATTCGCTGCACTTTTAAGAGATATTAAAGTTCCTAGATCATGCATAGGTAATCCAACAAATTTGAAATTTATTGAAGGCACTCCCATAATTGATCACTTTGCGCCATCCACTTCTGAAAAATCGAGATCCTTGCCAGATAAAGAGAATAAAACGTCTACCCCTGTTACTACACAGTCACATAAGCGTTCAAGAAAGAAAATAGAGTGGGAAAAATGGACCCCCTATTAAATATTAATAGAATCTACTACGATGTCTCTAATCCGGCTGGATATAGCAGTTTGAATAGTTTAATGAGAGAGATGAAGGGACAATTGAAAAAAGAAGAAGTGAAAAATTGGTTACAATCTCAAGATACTTATACATTACATAAACCTGTTCATAGACGATTTGCTAGAAATAAATACATTTTGTCTAATTTTAATGAACTTTGGCAAGCTGATTTAAGTGATATGAGTAC
>JALPQI010006159.1:0-54625 GCA_025490895.1 Thaumatotibia leucotreta
GAAAATTTAACCTTAAGAGCCGTAGACGTTTATACTATAATAAGTAATCACGGAAAAAGAGACACGAGCCAAATCCTGATGACTGATAGGAGTATTCTTGGAATACTAACAATGTTTTATTATTTACGCAAACATAATCAACTTCGCCATTTCGCACGTTTGGTTTCCATAAGTACTTTGCCACCGGTTTCACTCGAGTGACCGCACGTTGTCGCATACCCACAAAAAACCCATTTGCAGACACCGTTTCGTATCAACTACGCGCCAAACAAACTATGACTATGACCAAACGATAATAATGAGCACCAATTCGTTTTTCGACGGCCTTTTCAAAGCTGTGACCAATCCGGCTAGATTGGCGTAATGTCAATGCACGTTTCAGGCTACCGTGGGGAAACAACATTAGTGGATGCATTTCTTCCTTATCATTGTTGCTGCATGAAAAATCTAACCTTGTCCTGTCATTCGACCTTCTGAATGATTTTCGTATACAATAGCTATAAAAAACCCTCGTACAATATGCTATTCCAATGACTCGCAGACTATCAACGTGGACATATAAATAATACTGAAGTGATTATGATCGTCTCGAAATAAAATAAGAAAATTGATAGGTTAGTGGTTGGATAACTTGCCTATTAAAATTATCATCGAAGAACACTTTATTCGTCGAAGATTCGCCTTCCGCAGTCAACACATTCGTTTGAATGCCAGATCCAAAGTAACATGTCTTACATACCCCGTTCCTGAGTTGTATAGAAAGCGAGACGGTCTCTCTTCGTGCTGCTTTCTTTTGTCTTAGGATTCCTTTTGAACTTGTTTTAAAGACAGGTCAATCGTATAATAAACATCTAAATAAGAAGAAACTAGCTCGACGCTACCTTGACTTTTTAAAGCCTAGTGACCTATTTTAAGTATTAATGAACGGATTTGGAACTGTACATTTTCTGCCTAGTGTCCTAGATCACTCTTAGCGAGTATCCTTGTTCGCTAAGTTAGACTATTATACTGATAAGATGAAAAATAGCTAGTCCCGGTCACTCCAGTCTCACTGTCCATCTGCGTGAATACAACTGTGAGTTAATACAAAACACTGGAGTGCTTCGCCTCAGACAAACCAGCGTAAGCATGACCACAGATTACTATTGAAAGTATAATAATGAAAGATCTTATGTGTACCGGTTTGTCTGAGGGAAGTGCAGTTTATGCGGTGGAAATAGCAGCTCTGTAAGTATTCATGCGGACGGATAGTGTCATTGTCATTTTATAGCCCGCGATTATCCTATTAAGGGATATCGCTCTTGCCCGCTCGCGTAAATACAAGTACTAAAGTCGATCAAGTACCTAATGCTCCTCAACAGGGTCACAACACTCACAGCAAGACAACAATCGTTGTTCTATAATACGCTTTCATTGCGCCGCTTAGTGACTTTTGAGTACAAAAGTCTTATTAACTACTTAAATAGTATATATTATTTTTATAAAAAGTGTAGAATCTTACGAGACTTTTGTGATTTTCAGCGGAACCAATACTGAAAAAATCATGCCTGTCACCGAAAGACATATTGGAAGTATATGGCATAGAGAACGAGCCGGGTGTGATAACTATCAATCCTCAGACGTTTTTAGACATGTGCCCGGCCCTGGTGTACCAGCTGGACCAGCGTTCCTGCTATAAAACGGAAGTGCCACCTACGAAACTGGATAAGCAATGGAGTAAGTATTGGTATAACTTAGGATTCAACTCATTAGATATGTATAAGTGTACATACTTAGATACTCGTATCTGTTGTGTCTAGAGAGTTAATCTGTTACTATCAATTTCTCACGATAACTTTCTATTTTATAATTACAGCTTGGATATACGCTACACTGAGCATACTAGTGATCAGCGCTACTGGATTACTCGGAGTTGCGGTGGTGCCTCTCCTGAAGTCAGCTATCTTCAGCAAAGTCCTGCACTTCCTCGTGGCCGTAGCTGTAGGAACTCTTTGCGGAGACGCTTTACTGCATCTGCTGCCACATGCTCTGAAATCCCACGGTCCATCGTCCGAACCACAGGAAGAAACAGAAGTTGTTTTAAAATGTAGTGTCACATTTCTTACTATTTTGCTGTTCTACACCGTCGAAGCTATAATGCAGACATTACACGGCGGGCATGCCCATTCTCATGACACTGCTCATGCTCCTACAGTAGAAGAAATTAAAACAGAGTCCGCTAAACAAATAGAACCGGTTCCTATAGAATTAGGTGCTATGATGCCGGGGTCGCCGACGCCGCCCGCCGAGCGGCCTATGACGTCGACGGCTCTGATGGTGATCGTTGGCGACGGGCTGCACAACCTGACTGATGGACTGGCCATAGGTGCGGCTTTCGCAGGAGATCCGGTAACTGGCTTCGCCACTGCCCTCGCGGTATTCTGCCACGAGCTCCCTCATGAGCTCGGCGACTTCGCTGTGCTGCTGAGATCCGGCATGAGCATCAGACGTGCGCTGTACTACAATCTACTGTCTTCTTTGCTCAGTTTTATGGGTATGGCAGGCGGCATTTGGCTAGCAGAGGACCACGAATCCGCTTCCCAGTGGATCTACGCTGCGACTGCCGGCACTTTCTTTTACATAGCTTTAGCGGACTTAGTACCCGAGTTAAATGAGAACAATCACGGGAAAAGTATGAATTTATTGTTAGCTGTCCTCGGAATTCTCACGGGAGGAATCATTATGTTACTCATTGCCCTCCACGAAGACTCAATACAATATTTGTTTAGAAATTCGGAACAATGAGTAACGCAAATTGTTATTGTAGTGTAAATAATAAGTAATGTGATAATTGTACTCACGGTTGTTCAAATTGTTAGTTGATAGTTAATTAGAGTAATGTCATTTCATTAGTTCGATAAGTTTAGTAGGTATAATATTAAGTATATTTGAGTCGCTTAACTTCAAACCCGGGTAAATCCACTCTGTCAATAGAGTTGAAGTTTAAAGAAAAAGTAGGCAATTGCAATTAAATATGCACTCTATTGGTAGAGTGGATTTACCCGGGTTTGTAGACTTTGAAGTTAAGCGACTCATTTAAGAGTCTAAATAAGAGCCCTGAATCCGTCTTGCTGTAGTAAAATTTACCATAATTATGTAAACGTTATAAGTAGCTACCTATTTTAATCAATACCTAGATACGATCTATTTATAACTATTATCTGTAACTATGAATATTATACGTAAATAGGATTATTATAAGTTTTCATAAAGTTAGCAGAGGTTAGGATAAACTAAGTACCTAAGTAATAAAATAAAGGCTTTTACTTTTGATATTTTTTTAAGTTAATAGGTAGGTAATAATCTACAGTATTCCGTAGGTTTAATTATACAGAGTTATAAATTAAGTAAATATCTAGAGCCATTTAGATATAAAATAAACAATAAGACATAAAGTAAACTCGCATTCCTACCTTTTTAAGATTCCGTAGTAATCTAGGAACCCTTTAATTTCGTCCGTCTGCCAGCTTGCAGCATAGATTAATGGCCGTCAGTATAAGCTAGAAATTTGGAATATGATACAAGTACCTATAGATAACGACTCCAGATTTTTTTTAAATCGCCGGCGTAAAATTTGTGTCAAAATTTTTCGTATTTCAATATTTTCAATGCCAGTGGCAAAGGAGTATAAGAACTAGATCTATGTTAGCGGCATATGGATAAGGTAATTTTGATCACGTATGTGTGTCACTAGCATAGGAGTCAGAATTTTTTGATCACAGACGCTGTGTCACCGGCATCGAACGTGTTAATATGTAAGTATACATACCTGTACCAAATTGCAAATTTCTAGTAGGTACCTACTAACCGCCACTGATCTATCTATGCTATGGGCACCGAACGGACATGGCAAAACTATAAGGGTTCCTAGTTTACTAAGGAACCTACCGCTACTACTGTGAATTCATAAGAAGCAACTTTTATAGTATTATTTTCCTATTTAGGGAATCAGTTTTAACAATTTTAGATTTTTAGAGAGATTTTTTTACAGACATGTGTTAACGATTTGTCACAGACAAGCAACTACGCTTTTCTACCTAGTCTAGAGTGTTGAAAATAAATAAATATTTTTAGAAACAGAGGCTTATACATTTTTTCACGGCTAACATGTGATACCTATCACGTTAGAGTAGAGTTGTTTTGCCTAACATTTCGTATGTAAAGTATTATTGATATTGTACATGAGGATCTGTTTCGCCATTCCCGAATAAAATATAGCCAGATAAACTACTAATCTATCATTTAAATCTATTTTTTATTACGGGTTAATTTATCCGGAAATTTTGAAACAGGCCGTAAATTTTGTTAGGTATTTTGCATTTTAGATAATGTGTAGTTAAGGTAAAAGGTGAAAGTGCTCGTCGTTGACCGGACAAAACAATTAATCTTCCGTCATTATCAATTATAGAAGTGGCAGATGAGTGTCGTCTATTGGACGTTAAGGTGTCGAGCATTATTGGTACTTTTACCTTACCTATTCTTCCGCATCGATCTGAATGAATACCGATGATCGCATGACTACCACACACAAGACCATACCTAACTGTAGGTATTTGATACTCTGTACCTATTTTATATTGTTATTCATTTATTCTTGAGTAATCGAGTGTCGATGAACAAAATAAGGTTATAAAATAAATTTTAAACTTTCTTGCTGTTTGTTTTCTATAGGCTATTCTATACACGTTTAAAATTAGATACCAATTTATTGCATATTCTTGAGCTGAGCACGCACGCACAGCAGAAAAAACCGGCCAAAAGAATGTTGAGCCACGCTCAGTGTAGGGCTCCGTATCCGTAGTTATTCAAAATCAACTGGGCTGATTCTGATTATGTTCGAAATAGTTTTATTTTAAAGTATGGCAGTTGTAAGGCAAGGGTGCTTAGACAAGTTGCCAATCGCTAACGCTTAATCGTCAATCGTATACGAAAGGCAGCTAACTGTCTTTGTCGCACTAATATGAAAGAGTGGCAGAGAGGGATACTACGATACCTACGCTACTAAGCGTTAGCGATTGGCAACTTGGCTAAGCACCCAGGCCTATAAGTGGCAGTTGACAACGACCACGAGGGCTTTTTTGTTCTATAATAAATAATAATACGTAACGAACTTTGGGTATTCGTTTGATTCTGTCGCTACATGTAACTTACGGAATATCGTGTTCTTTTTATTTTAATTATGATATAAACCTACCTTCTACATGATAAAATATTGAAATTGATAATATCTTAAAGTACCACACGGTCTTTCAGGATAAATCGATGTAATCATTGGGGGTAAAATAAATGAACAATGCCAATGAGGGTTTTCGATATTTTTTCAGACACTACGGCCCTACCGCGAACTTCGAAATCCGCAAATTTCGAGGATTTGTCTCTCTCACTCTAACGACGCCTTCGTTGGAGTGACTGAAAAAATCCTCGAAATTTACGAAATTCGATTTTCGCGGTAGTAGACCGAGCGGCGCTACGTAGGCATGTGTTCCAAACAGCAGTCAGATTCATACTATTCATTGGTACTGAATACCTATAAAATATCGAAATTCTATTGTATTCGAAAGTTTATTGATATTGTAACTCATGGATTACGACTACTACACGGTCGCCGAACTGAAGATTCGAGCTCGGAACATGGGCGCAAAGTCACCGGTACTAAGGAAAATTACTAAAACTTTGTTAATTTCATGGGAATTGACTTGTAATTAAGAATTTGTTTTAGAAAACAATATTCCTAAAATAATCAAAAATACCTAAGTAAAGGGTTAAAACCCTTTATAGGGCACCAGTCTCAAATACGGCCACCCTACAACACTATCGTTTTGTATTTTTTTCTTAATACAGAATTTTTCGTAGTACCGATGGCGTTGAGGCTTGAATCCAGGATTTTTTTGAGTCTTGCCTTGCCCGTTAAAGTAAAGAATAAATAAACGTAAATATATATTGAAAATTAAATACGCGTGTTTATTCTGACAGTTCGTTGGACCTTACGCACAGTGCTGCCATCTGACCGCCCCAAAGTGGTAGAAAAAGTTTATTATTAACTGAAAGAGACGGAAAGATATATACAAGGTTTCTTTCTTGTTCAAAACTGCTCACCAAGCGCGTAATCTAGGTGAGGATTGAGATTCTTGAGGCCATCTTGAGGCCATGGTCAAACGTCAAACTGTACTGTCAGTGTCACTAATGTCACTGTCAGTGTCAGCATTCATTCTATTATAGGTTTATTTCAACAACTGCACAATAGTAATTATAAGTAAAAGTCAATATTCATCACTGAATATGCTGAAAGGGCTGGTAAGAAACCCTCTAGACTATACAAATACATTTACAGGAAAATAATTCAGTCACCAATTATAATTTGCCAGAAATTTGAAATCTACAAGGAGTAAACAAAACTGGTACTAAAATCTTCAAAATACTTTGCTTAATACGTATTGATAGTGGACAAAGTAAAGTTATAAACAATAAAGAGTGATTTCGAATAGTTATAAAATCAGTTTAGAAAGTATATTGTTTAGGAGAATCCTGGTTACTTTTATACCTACGCAACACACTTGAAATAACAAAAAACTGTATTTATGATTTTTCTTATATAACAGGAATAGAAACTACGCATCTTAGATCATCTCCTTTACGAGTGTGATCATGTAACAAGTTAACAACATTTTTGTTTATTTACATATGTATTTTAATGAGACATCAACTCATAGAATACTTCGGGAATGCATTTTTTATCAAAAACTTGTATGGCTTATTTTTGTATGGTGTTTACGTGTTTTTTTTTGGCCATTTCTCCGAGTGTTTCAACCGCTGACTTTGGTGGCAACATTATTACATTACCCAATTTCCATGGGTATCTAATTTTTTTTGGATATATTGGTAGTTGTCAACTACATCTACCAATTATCCAAAAGTTCTTACATCTTTCACGGGATTCGTGTGATAAGGCTACCACCAAAGTCACAGCGGTTGAAATGCTTGGAGAATGCTCTTTTGTTTGGCTTACTTAAAATGTACAGTGAATCAGATTGCAACCAATTACTACTTGATATTTAACATGGTTCTATGTGTATCTTAGTCCATTAACAAATAATTTATACACTGAAGAACGGAAAAAAACCATTTGTTTGATTGGAGAAAATACCGGTATCTAATCCCTGGTGATACTAGAGTCGAAAAACCCTTATTTTATCAGTTAAATACATATCACTTTTGTTTAAGCATAAAATATTTGTCAATTACATCAACAGACCAGTTTTATGTGAAATATACTAATCATTTTCATAATGTACACTACTAGAGTTGTTTTGGGTTAATTTTATTGTTTATGATATGCATCACTGCAGCCTGTTTGGTATAAACTACAAAAAAATTTTTGAAATTGGAATGTCAAATTGACAAATTGTAGCTATGAAATAAACAACCATGTATAAAGAAATAAATATTCAACAGTAAAATGTGGTTAACAGGTGTATTATTATAGAATTGATGAAAAAATAATCTAATGTGGGAAGCTTTTTGTCATGGGTTGTATTACATTTATTCTTAAAAATGGGGTAAGTTTCAACTCAGAACTTAGGTAACAATTTGAGTGATTTTGTAGTATAAGATGTGAGTAGGTGAGTAGGTTGATGAATGATGTATGAATAGGATTTTTTTCTGGCCAACAAGAAGCTAGTACCTACTCATAAAAATTGACTCAAACTGGGAAACAATACTTACATTATTTTGAAGTTCATTGTTACTTTTAGAAAAATCAGATGATGCCTATGCCCTGGGCATTACCACATAGTTATATTTTTCGTTTAAATTCGAACTCTATTATGTTATCAATAGAGTTTAAGATCATAACTGTGAAAGTAACAACTTACAATCATGATCGGCTGGTAACATGAAAATTTACCGTGTCCATTGGGTAGCACAAGGTTTACACTCTACTTACAATTTTACAGATCCATGAGTACTACCCCATCATAATTATCTGTGCATTTGTGATACTTATTAAAATCCATCAATATTCAGTTAACTTTGTGATTGTACAGATTGTATTTGTTTAGGTACATATATTATTCATTTATTATGTTGCTGTAAAAATAATGTTTACATTATTTACAGATAATTTTTGGTGCCGGAATGTATACAGGAGTATACATAGCGCAAAATTATCAGGTAAATCAATACCCATTTATTATCTGTGTTATGAATTTATAATGCTAAGATGAAGGCAAATTCAACTGTATGCTAAGTGAGAAAGTACTAACTACTTCCTCTTGACTACTTGCTTTTCTGAAATGCTAAGTTAGGCACAGTCCGACAAATCATTTGATAGGATAATTGCAAAGGAGGCTATGCCTGTTTTCTAAATGATTATTTTATTTTAACTACTACAGCTATTCCAGAGACTAGTAAAATACAGAAGACTGTTAACCTCCATACATTGACATAAAGATATTTGATTAGATTGATTGTATTAGATGGTACTTATATTTATTTTTTGGATCTCACAATGTTTCAAAAATTTACTTCTAGTAAACATGTGTATCAAAAGGAACAGGATAATCTTAAGCTATGTTTTATGATCAAGTATTACTTTTCTCATGCAACAAGCTGAAATAGCAAATAGCCGATGACAACAGTTTGTGTACCTACAGTCAAAGGTAAAATAAGGTAATGTAAATAATGCTCTAAAATGTTTTCCAGAACACTTTAATTCTGTGTTATATTATAGGAATGTAATATATTTATAAGAGGATTCTATCAATACCAATTTTTCACTTGACTGTGCTAATTCATTATATTAACAATCTTGAATATTTTACTAGTCTCAGGAATATAAAACATTGTCTCTAGAATGTTTCCTGGTATTACCTATGTGTATAGTCTCTTTTGTGACTATGGTATGACTGTTATACATTCTTTTTATATCTGTCTGATTACAATTATAACTACCTATTATTATTGCAAACCCTAATTTCAGTTACTATGATTTTTTGTTACTTTGTCTATCAGTTACAAAGGAATGAAAAGTACTACTTATAATATCTGATAACCAGAGCAATTTTTTTTGATACAGGGTGCTCTTATATATTTCTGTGAAAAAACAAGTAAAGCTTGTGAAGAATCAGTGGATGAACCTAAAAAACGACGGTTGGTTGTTCTTGCCTTTCTCTACTAAAAAAATATTATATTTTGTAAGCCAGGAACCATTCTGTCAATATCAATTATCATTTAACAACTACTAGGTATGAAAGTAGTACTAAAATAGTTAAATATATCTCGATACATGAAAGAAAATCTTTAATATGATGTTGATCTTACAGCTAGACAAAGTGGAAGACCCGAAGGTGTTAATTAACAAAATATATGACAAGGTTAAAGAAAAAATAGAAGATGTAAAAAGCCCTAAAGATAATTGAAGCTGGATATCAACAAGCTACTGAAGAAAATACATTCAATTTTGTAAATATGATTTATTTAGTTATTGTTATACAAACATAATTTAAATAGTAATAAATAATATTTACTGATTATGTGCTTAATTTTACAGCATAGATAAACCACCACCAATATGTTCCACTCTTGTTTGTGGTTCCTCAAATGCTAGCCAGTCACTTGAATGTGTGGGTAACAACCCCATACTTTGACATTTATACAATGCAAGAAGAATATTCACTATGTTTCCAATAATGAAGACTAGTTTTTGTCCAACAGCTTGTGTTCCTTCCACCATCTTGAAGGTACTTTGCGTGAGGAATAGAGACTTGACAGGCCGCACTATCAACATGCCCACCATCATAATAGGGAATATGGATATGGAATTACCAGCCATGTACATAATGAACAGGTTCATGGGCACCTGCTTTAATGGGCCCAGTGCAACATCCCACAACTTTTTGATCAGGAGGTGATTGGAATCCGTATCCTTCGATGATTCCGTATGACTTACACTGGCAGACTGGCTATAGCCAGGAGGAGATGGCAATTCCACTGATTGAGACTTGTTCCTGTTGATAAAATGCATCGGGTAATAAAAGGGCAACAATCAAAACTAATCTCGATACCTACGATAAATTTTATACTTACTTAGGGTTGAAATCTAAAGCCCACTTAAATTTCTTGTTTGTTTTGAGTTGTGACATGGTTATGAATTAAGAAGAATTTGTTCGCTTTAATTATAACAAACTTCCAGATCCTTGTCGTCCAATTAATGGATTATAATTTATCAAAAGCTACACAGCATTCGTCAGGTTCAATAAAGTCAGAACGTCAGAAATCACATCACAGAGTTCACTGACAGATAGCATAGAGCATGACATGACAGGATTATTTTTTTATCAATTATTGCCTGAATACTAGTTCTTTAAGCCAACATTCATGACAGGAAAAAGTAGGGCACAGATACAGTATTTAAGCTCGTATTAGACTGTAAGCAACAAGTTAATAGTTGTCGATTTCTAATAATGAACTTTTGACAGTTATAGATTAATCCTTATTAATATGACGATAAGACTCACCATTTTTCCGATAGTCTTAACGTCCTATTATTATATTCTAAACTTACTATACCTACTACCTATTTTTAAAATCTTTATTAGGATGATGAACAATTTTCCATACGTTTTCCCAAATGTAATAAAATTGTTAATTGACATCGTTTGAGCGCGTTCCGTGCTAAAGTTTCTGGGCATGTCATGATATAATCAAAGTAAAAAAAAAATAAATATAATTATATGCGCACAATAAAAAAAAACTATTTTTTATCGCTCTTTTGACAAGATTACATGTGTTTTCAACCTTGACTATACAGTCGCCATCAGACATATCGTAGCGTACGGAGCGTTCACAAATATCTGAATACACCTTTAGAGCTACGAAGCACGAGCGTTTTCTTAGCGGCCGTTAAAAAAAACGTTCAAATGAAACAAATGCAAAACCGTAAATATTCATTCACACGATGGCGGTTTTAAACCATAGAGTATATTGAATAGTAGTGTATAGAGTTATCAGTCAAGGTTTTTGCTTGCAGCGCCATCTATTGATGATTCACGGCAACTTTTCTCATATATATACATGTATATATATATATATATATATACACATATATATGTATAGGTATATATATAGCTTTGTAGATTGGTAACCTTTGAAATAATGGACAAACAAAACCAGATCACATCAAGTGTGAACTTGCCACGCATTTCTCATTTGGAATCAGCTGAAGAAGTTCACACATTATGTGACCTAGTTCTGTTCGTCCGAACTAGGATCGAGAAACAATAAAACAAAAAAAATATGTCACTTTCAAGTTTTATTTTTACACTAACCTTATCCATAAAGTTTTTATGTACTAACTTATTAAGCATCTGTATCATATATTATTTGCTATCAGTTTGATTGATTGCATTGCACAGTTTTTTAATGTCGGCGAACGGAGCTCGTGGGACATTTCCATCTTGAAACGGTTTTTGCGAATGGCTTCCAATTTGCATATTATATGCGTTTTGAGTAACATTAAAATGCTCACGCATTTTACCACAATTAGGCAAACAACACATTTAACCGCATCGCACCATTTTTACAAAAATCCAATCCATGTACAGTACATACATGGAAAAGCACAATTATAGGAGTCCAGAACAAGCACAGTCGTTGTATGAAATCACTAAAATAATATCGTTTCGATGCACTTCCAGTTCAAGCATCGAAGACAACCAAAGCGAAAATTTAATTATGGCCGACCTTGCAAAAACATTCCGTTCATTCAATATATTTTTTAAATGCATCTAAAATATTTGTAGCTAAAGAATTCAAATTGGACAAAAGTAAAAATACAAGTATAGCTAAATTAATATTACATTTCTCTATGTATGAAACAAAAATATTTTGAGAGCCAAGTAATGAAAAAAAACTAATACTTTGTCATTTCTTTCGTTTTGTTAACTGCGCGTAACGGAAAAGAAAATAGTGGCTGTACAGATAACACAAGATCTTGAAATTGATATCAACGCCCTCTAACGTTAATTTCCGGAAGCATATCCGATGACGTCAAAACGGAAGGTTATGATCATGCTATTAAAGTATAGTTTAATGTGATTTCGTTTCAAAATGTGGTTTTTAATCAAGTGTTCTATAACTAGAAGTCAAAAATGGCTTAAACCTAGTGACCGAACGGGGGAGTTCATTCACTGGAATTGCGTGATTTACTGTTTGTTCCATATCTGACGTTTTAGTAGTTATTATAAGATTTGGTTTTCTATGACTTCAATAGAAATGTGCTGTCTAGCAAAAGGCCAGTGTTCGAACAATACTTGATGTATTCAATTTTTAATGAACTACCGCAAACACAGTTAGTTCATTAATTGGATTGCGAAAACCAGTGAATGAACTAAATCATTTATTTTGTATTTTGTCTGGTTTTAAGACATGGAAAGGTTAAAAACATCGTATAAAATATTCCATTATGACCCGGAATCTCTCGACAAACCTCTAAAAGCTGTTGCAACTAGTGAACTATCAAGTGCCAGTTTTAATATCCCAAAATCAACGCTAGGTATTTAAATAACCGAAATATTCCAAATTCGTGGTACTGAAGAAACAAATATAGACAGATCTTTGTTTAATCAAAAGTATTCAACTGCTATAATTGATATACAGAATGAGCCCAGTTTACTTTTTAACGAAAGCGACAAATAAGGTCACTCTTCAATGGTAACAGAAGAGTTAATTGAACCATCCCAGAATATGCAGAAATTTGGAACTGTAATTGATGTCGTTTAATTATGTTTATAGTTATTATGTCTCCTTAAAGTTCAAATTCAATTATCGAATATTACTAGCACCAGCAATTAGAAATACAGTACTTTTTGCATTTTATTACATTATTTTTAAGGTAGTTCATTCACTGGTTTCATGTGTTCATTTACTAGAATTTTGTGTTCATTCACTGGTGATTTCCCATTTTATCCCCTACAGCTAGCTATAATTTAAAACTGTGCAGCACGAATGCAAAATAAAATTGATTTTAGAAAACTACAATAGTGGTTTATTCTATAAGAACATTCATATTTAAACTTCATTATTGCTCCTGGCCACAAAAAAAATATTAAGTTGAAAATTTCCTTAAGTGTTCATTCACTGGAGCACTTACCCTACCTATTTTTTTTCAGCATTAGAAGCTTTAGCTAATTGAAGCCAAAGATCAAAAAATACCGGCCAAGAGCATGTCGGTCCATGCTCAGTATAGGGTTCCGTAGTTATTAAAAAACGGTAGGGCCGATTAGGTACGTTCGAAATAATTTTATTTTAAAGTTTTCTATAAGCCCACTATTAATGTTTTTTCTCATATTGTTTGGACCCACGGATCAATAGTTAGAGGGGGAACTCATTTATTTTTATTTTGGGCGGTTATCTCGGAAAATATTTACATTAGATAAAAACTTTCTTTTGAGACCCTTATTATTTTTAAGAGACCTATGCAATGATACCCCACACTATAGGATTAAAACAAAAAATAAAAATAATTACACTTATTTGTCCATAAATTTCGATTTCGTAAAAAGGCTACCGCCAAGACCTACGGCAATCTTCGGTAAAATGATCACTTGCCCACGATAAAGCACATTTTAGGCTACAAAACGATATATGAATCATTAAGGGACTCGAAGGGTTTCTAAACTAAAAGCTTCGAAATATCTTTCAAATCGAAATCGTCGTTGATTGTTTTAATGGCTCGCGTAAAATAAATATTATAAGAAAAAAACGGCAGAGAAAATAATAAAATGTTATTAAAAATGATAGAACATACCCTTATGTACCTCCATTTAAATAATTATGGCTATCACTAAACTACTCACGTAGATAATCAATTTTAAAGGGACGGGTAAATTTTGCACTTTTAGTTAACGCGTCCAAGTGTCAAGCAGTATGATAACTTTGAAAGCTTATACCAAGGATGTTTATTCCGACACATGCCAAACATTTTATGTTTTCAAAAACTATCAAGTATAAAGTACCCTCCTTGCTAAAAAAACATTCAAATCTTCTCTTCACTTTATTTGAATTTTGGCTACTGCCGTGACGTCTGTGCGTTCGTGCGAACTATCTCTTAATGCCATAACGATAGAGGCGTGTTCAGATATTTTTGGGCGCTCCGGACGCTCCGATATATCTGATTCTGATGGCGGCTGTACTTTTACCTGTGCAATTCTCAAAAATTTTGTACTTATGGATCACGTATCCGATACCTATTGATAAAAATTGGTATGATTGTAGAGTCAATGACGCTGAACAAGATAGATGCACCACATTTCCCAAAATGTCCCAGGAAGCAGGATATGAAAGACGTGATCCAAATGTACAAACTTTTTATGAAATGCTCACGTACCTTATTATAGAATGAATACGTAAATGTAGGTATGCTATTTCTCGCAAAATGTTAAATTGACATTAGCTAATTACTCGTAATCGCGAATTATTTAAGAAATTGGCAATAAAAAACTTATCCGTTATGGTAAAGAAAAGACTTTAATAAACATAACATATGTATACATTTAAAATGATGTTTCAACATCTACTTATTGAATATTTAACTATACCCATGGATAAACCTGTTAATTATCCGAACACTGATGCGAATTTGTTTCCACACGCTCGATACTATACGTACGAGTTACGCTTCCAGTGACTTGACACTTCCGGTTTATTTCATCGAACGTTGTTAGTCCGAGTAAAATTTAAATAAAGGCACCAAAACAGCGACGTTTTGTTCATCCGAAGATCCGAACCTGGTAAACTATACAAAACAAAACCACTTCACTTGAATAAAAGCGCGTCTACTGCGCGCGTAGGTAATCTTAGTATCTTCTTAGTAGTCTGTCGGTAATCTATCTGGTGTACATATACTATCGGCCACACTTTTAGCTATACATTGATTTTCAGAAGTATGCCTGGGTCGCGTTTTATAAAGTTACAATTTACAATTTCGCTGTTTGCCTCTCTAACGCACGCACCTATTGGCTAGAAAGAGAGGCAAACAGCGAAATTGTAAATTGTAACTTTATAAAATGTGACCCTGTTGTACAAGTTGTACAACTACTGTACCACTACTTAAATCGAGTTCATAATATGATCACACAGTCGCATTTTAGTAAATTAAACACCTACAATTAAAGAAATAAGTTTGGGGGACGCTCCATTCAATAATATGATGTTAAACACGTTGGCCGAAAGAAGGTTAATCTTCGTGTTCACAGATGACTTCGCTGACAGGTGCCACCGAAACTAAATTAGTATCAACTTCCTTCAGAATGTCCCTAGTGGCAACATGCTCTCTGCAAAAAACTGCAATGCGGTCGCAAGCTTCGCGCATGATGTCTTCTGGTACTGTCAGTACTATCCGCATGTAGTTAGGGTACTCAAAACACTGTAAAGAAAAATAATTAGGTATTAGTAAAAAAAACGCGTGCAATTTTTGTATAGAAATCGCTTTTATATCGCCCAAGTGAATCTCTAGTGTGAACAGGCCCTTAGAAAATCGGTTTCTAAGAAAGTTTTGAAAATATAATCGTAATGTAAGTCGTAAACTTCGAGCCACGATGCGAGCTATGAACTTCAGAACAGCGAGCTTCTATGAAATATTGTTAATTAATCTATGTACCTGAACAAAATGTGATAAAAATTGCTTTAAAAATACAGGTAGATACTTCATTTAGAACACGGAGGGGGTAATCTACGGTACGGTCCGTATACCGTCCGTTTAAAAAAGTTTACAAACAAAATAATATTAGGTACATAAAGTTAAGCAAAATTGCTATAACTTCCTAGGGATTTCATTTTTCGGTAGCTCCCGTGACGCACGCAAGGAATGGAGCGCTTAGAAAGCAAGTATGATGAAAAAAATATAGAGAGTGTACATAAACTCTTTTGGATGTTTCTTTTATCCAGGGAAGAAATAGCATAGGATTCAGGGCATAACGGCATTTTTTGCTGAATCCGTAGATAGAGACAATAATAGCGATGTTATAAAAAAAACATAAAAAACTGACCTTTCCTGGTAGGCAAAATACAGATTGTTCTGATACAAGTCGCTCGACGAATTGGAGCTCACTGTCGAATTGTGGAAACAGGGTCATCTTTATTTGAATGATCATGTACATGGCTCCTTGGGGCATCACCGGCCGCAGACCGGGAACTCGACGCAGTGCCTCGTAGGCTAGTTTAGCTTGGCTCTGCAAAACGGAAACAAAATACACATAATATATATGATTCGTACTAGCTTCGTAATAGTAGATAGATACATTACGGTTACGGTTCGTAATAGTAGATAGATACATTCCCAAAATTGCGGAAGTATACTCGGAAAATTCCGAGAGTTTTCGTGAGAATTTAAGAGTATGTTCCCATTGAAGATCTTTCCGTAAGAACTTATAAAAATGTGTTATAAATAATTCTTTTAAATCGGAAATAAGTAAACAAGGCAGTAAATGTAACTCATAAGGTATGTATCTAGTACGGTACGGTCTTGGCTTGATTAGATTATTAAATTTGTTAAATTTATATTACCGAGAACATTCTCTATGCAAGTTTCGCAACTTATGAAAATTCTCCTGGGTACAATGCTAATTGGTACTAGTGCGAAAAGGAAATTCGTAACTCGTGCCTATTTTTGAATTTATTTTCTTTTGGCACGTGAATCATACGACGTTTTTTAGTACAGATGGCCCTCTGAAGTTTCGTCTTGATAAGAAATGAACTTCTTCAGCGTAAAGGAAGCACCATCAGCACTGAAAATATGTTATAAACGGTTTGACTTCAGTCAGAGTACGTATAAAAAAAACTAGTTGCCAATCGCTAACGCTTAGTAGCCTCCGTAGCCTAGTTGGTAGAGACCCTGCCTACGAAGCTGGAGGTTCCGGGTTTGAATACCGGCGAGGGCATTATTTGTGTATTTATTTATCACAAATATTTGTTCCTTGGTCATGGCTGTCTATTTATGTATCTATATGTATCTATCTATTATATAATATATGTCGTCACCTAGTACCCACATCACAAGCCTTAAGAGCTTACCGTGAGACTAGGTCGATTTGTGTAAGATGTTCCAAGATATTTATTTATTATTATTTATTTATACAAAACCTGATAAATGCAGCTAAATGGCCTATGCTTCAAATAATACCCGCAGGAAAGCCAGGCTTAAAGCCACATTTTGGATCTCGCTCTGCACCACAACAACGACGACGATACGACAGACAAAATTCAGTGAATTTCAATTTGAACAATTTTATATTCTCCGATTCCTTTACCTATCCACTTACGTGTTTAAGTTTAGTTTATATTTTTTTGTAGTTTTGTCTTGTAATTTTAGTTAATTTGAAGTGTTTTCTTTTTCTCTTGGTGCTTTGTAGATGCCCCTCGGAAGCCTTTCCTGCCCTACAGGAGCTACTACATCGTCAGGAAATCTCATCCGCTGCCCAGAATGCCCAAATCCAAAATATTTCAAAGGCTCCAGGGGTCTTAACATACATTTAACAAAAATACACCGAAGATGCGATATTCAACCTTTAACAAGTACCGCACTGTCCCAGCCAATTATACCGGCATCTCCATCTATGCCAGACCACACCGGACCGGTCATACCTTTTCACGAAGTTTTAAGTAATTTGAAACATTCGCGTCCGATATTAAAACGTATACCTCGCGGTGCCAGAGTATCGGTGTCCAAATCCCTGACCCAGACAATCCAAACGATAATTTCAGATAACTCTATACCTAATTGGCAAAACCTACTTTTATTCGCTTTTAAAGTTTTACACATAAATTCTGATAAAAATTCTAAATCTCTGACAAAAAAAGTTAAAGACAACTGTTTTAGGGATGTTTTAATCCAACCTTCTTCCCACAATTTTAAACCAAACAACAATTTATTTAAAATTGTAGAGACCAAAATTTCTGACGGTGATATAAAAGGAGCAGCCCGCTTGCTATTTTCTGACGATGCAATAGCTCCATGTAACCCTGAGACTCTCACAGCCCTGCACAACAAACATCCACTTCCAGCTACAGACCTTCGCCTACCTGATCCCCCACTACCTGATGATCCGAACCTCATCGCTACCACACAGGATGTCCTTGGAGCCGTAATGTCTTTTCCCAATGGCTCTGCTGGAGGTCTGGATGGTCTGACACCTCAGCACCTGAAAGACCTCCTATGCAGCGGAGAAACGGGGGAAACACTCTTAAAGAATCTGACGGCCTTGGTGAACATCATGCTGGCCGGTCAGGTCCCTGACGGAATTAAGGACATCTTGTATGGAGCCAACCTTTGTGCTTTGACGAAAAAGGATGGCGGCATCCGACCCATAGCGGTTGGTACCACTTTTCGACGCCTAGTCGCCAAGATCGCCTGCCGGTCCATCCTTTCGGAGCTTACACCAGAACTTCAACCTGCCCAGCTAGGGTTTGGTTCCAAAAGCGGATGCGAAGCCGCCGTGCATGCCGTAAGAACATTCCTTGAACAAAATGCAGGCGAAGTTCTGCTTAAAGTGGATGTTTGCAACGCATTCAATTCTGCAGACAGGGGCGCCTTGTTGGCCCAAATAAAAGATAAAATTCCCCTCATATATAAATTTCTTTGGCAGTGTTATAGTTCTCCTTCCAAATTATTATATAAAACCAGCGTTCTGGCTTCATCTGTAGGTTGCCAACAAGGTGACCCCCTCGGCCCAGCAATTTTCAGCCTCGTTATACATCCCATCATTAAAGAACTAAATTCAAAATTAAACGTATGGTATTTAGATGACGGGACTATTGGTGGTGAAGCATTCTCTGTCCTCGAAGATTTGAAAAAAATAATTACAGACATGACATCTATTGGTCTTTCACTAAACTTTTCCAAATGCGAACTTTTTATTGCCGACTCTTGTCCAGACAAGAACAACACAATCGACCTTTTTAGACAACTAGCTCCGGGTATCAAAATTATAAATAAAGAATCGCTTCACCTCCTTGGTTGTCCCGTTTTAGACCAATCCTTTGAAAGTTTTGTGGACTCTAAAATTCAAAATTTTAAAACAACGTCACACCGTTTGGCCAAAATTAACATTCATTCAGCCTATACAATCATAAAGTACTGCCTTTTCGTCCCAAAACTTACATACATACTCCGCGCAACTCATCTTTGGAAATATCCCACTTTAGTATCAAAATTAGATTTTATAATAGAAGAAACAATCACATCCATATTCAATATCCATTTTGACCATAGATCATGGACCCAGGCTAGCCTTCCCATTAGGTTGGGTGGCATGGGTATCCGCCAAATTTCTTCTGTTGCCCTACCTGCGTTCTTGTCCTCGGTGCATGGTGCTCAAAGCCTTATAAATAAAATACTAGAACCTTCCATTGGATCAGTAGAAGCCGCACACTGCTCCGAGGCCAAGAACGTTTGGTCTATAACCTGTCCCAACACAGACCCGCCTGCCAATCTTTGTTCGCAGAGACAGTGGGACGAGCCACTCTGTCGACTAGTACGGGATAACCTTTTAAACACGTCAACTAGTTCGACAGACCGAGCTCGTCTCCTTGCAACTGCGGAATGGGAGTCGGGTCTGTGGCTACATGCCCTACCCTCATCAAATATTGGTACTCTCCTTGACAATACCACATTTCGCCTGGCAGCTAGCTTACGTTTAGGGGCATCTACAAACCAACCACATCGCTGTCAGTGTGGCACAATGGTGGACACACTTGGCCACCATGGCCTTTCATGTGTCCGAAGCGCTGGAAGGATCCCCCGTCACGCCAGCATCAACGATGTTATCCGTCGCGCCCTTGTTAGTGCGAAAATACCGGCCGTCCTAGAGCCCAACGGTCTGGCCAGGGACGACGGCAAGAGGCCTGACGGAATGACGCTGGTGCCCTGGAGCATGGGTCGGCCGCTAGTTTGGGACGCCACCTGCGTTGACACTCTGGCGCCGTCCCATGTTTCGGCCACCGGCGTTGCTGCTGGCGCCGCGGCATCATTAGCCGAAAGTCTCAAGCGCCGCAAATATGCTGCTTTAGGAACCAGCTACATATTTGCGGCGTTTGGTGTGGAGACCTTGGGGCCATGGGGGCCAAGTGCGCATGGACTTTTTCAAGATCTAGCGGCTCGCCTAAGAGAGACCTCAGGCGACCAGAGGGCTGGCCAGTACCTTGCACAACGTTTAAGTATAGCAATACAACGGGGGAATGCGGCCAGCCTTCTGGGTACCTTGCCCACTGACAGCGATTTAGGCCAAATTTTTTATTTATAGGTAGTTAAGTTAAGTCCTTATATTGTTTTTTTAAATTTTATGTCGTATTTTAATAATAAATCTTTATACATCGAAATTTCTCACACTTTGTTATTCTTACTTATTATTAGTGCGTCATTAATTTCGTTCAGGATTCACGATTTAGCTTTAGCGATTGGCATCTTCGCTGTCACACAGGATAGGATATTAGGATATATTATCAAACCGGAATCAGAAAGGAATTCGAAAGTACTGTTGACACAACAAATGGTACAATATTTACCAAGAAAAGAGTTGTTTATAGATTTAGTGAGTGATTAATTAATCTATTGTCTGTAAGTCTCTGTACTTAAACCATGAATATATGAATATAACTACGAATATATCCCAAATTGACTTATACACTGTTGTGTCAACAGTACTTTCGAATCCCGTTCTAATCGCGGTTTGATAATAAAATAACTCGTACTTGTGGTACTACTAACTACTAACTATTTTGAAGGTTTAATTTAGTTACATAATCTTATAACCAGTAAGTAGCCGTACCATGACTTTGTAAGTTTCGGTAACGTCCCGGCCACGACATTATTGGCCTAAAGGTGCGGTTAAAAAGAGCATTCGCTGTTCTGTCCCCCGTTCTACGAAATCAATCAATCACGTTTTGTGCAACGATCGAATTTCGTAGAGTGGGGGGTTAGAATAGCGAATGCTCTTTTAGTTTGAACGCACCTTAAGACGACCAGCGGCGAGCGAATCCATGAGTTGGTGCGGGATGACGATAAGGGTACTCCCTCTCGCACATATGGTTTTCCGCTAAGCCGTTCGCCTTAGACCGATGCCGTGGCCGCGGCATTAGGGTTTACTCGATACGTAAAGAAGGCCATCGCGCTCGCTCCAATATGTCAGTGCGATAGAAAGAATGCATTACGCATCGACTAAAACCTAACGTATCCTTTACTTTCCATTCCATAACCCAATAAATACACGACCATTAAAATGTTTGACTAAATACGTAAAGTACCTACCTAATAGGCTACTTGACTCATATCAAATTTAGTGCAAAAAAATATTATTTTCTCTAGTATTTATTGAAAAGATCAATATTTTTCGATTACGGTGTATTAAAAGTGTTTGATGGGTACATATCTTTCATTGAAAAATTTGTTTTATTTTTTTAATTTCGTACTCTGAAAACGGTGTCGGCCATGATGTGACGTCATAGGATCTTAAACTAACTTCATGTCGAATCTAATACGAGTGAAATTCGCCATGGACATGTAGGCATGTAGCTTTGCTATGACATTGACATAACATCAGTGACATGTCAAATGTTTGTTTTCGGTTTGAGTGACGTCACACCACAGATAATCTAAGCATCGTTTTCGCGCGGTTACGAAAGTTTAAATTTTAAGTTATAATTTTGCGGTTTTCTAGGTCGTGAAAAAAAAATATTTTTTTTTACGTTAATCAGATATTGATTTATAATATACGACAAACTTTAAAAATGGGTCAAGTAGCCTATTATTCGTTCAATGTACTTTCCAACTTTCAGAAAGTAGTATTTACGATATTGATAATAATTAGGCCGCGGAACTATCTATATAGCTACCTACTTCTCGCTTGATCTATTCAAATTTCTTCATGCTACTTAATTCAAATAAACCGGCGCCGACTGACCGATAAGCATGCGGGCGACTAGAAAATTCCACTCACCTCTAAAAACATTAACACTTCGTCGAAAAAGCTCTGTGGCGTGAGTTGCAGTATAGCCGGTAACGCACGTTGTATCAACGTGTTCGGGCCAAGAATCCTCGTCGTCATATTATTCAAACCTCTGCGAACTTCTTTCCCAAATATATTTTGACGGTCATGTATTCTCACCCATCACATTCTCCAGCCTGGGACTAAAACCCGCTTAGTGATGCCTCCACATGAAAGCACAGGAACATCAACCGACAGCGAAGAAAGGGCATGGTATTGATTCCCAGAAAACACCATATGCTCGTATATCTCGTCTGCTATTATAGGAACACGGTTTCTGGATGCAATATCCAATAGCTCAGTCAAATGTTCTTTACTGTACACTGATCCGCAAGGATTCGATGGATTTATAATAACTATTGCGGATGTTTTGTCATCTATTTGTCCCTCCAAATCATCTAGATCTACCTTCCATTGTTGGTCAGGCTGTAAATGTAGAAACAAAGCATCAAAGTGATCCTAAATCCTTTTATACGCAGTAACCAAGAAGATCATACGTAAATAATCAATATGCAAACTAGTCTACAATCAAATGAAAACTTGTTATGCTTCTAGAAACTTGAATGCCATCGACTCTTGTTTATCTACTTCCACATTTCAATAAACGAGGCTACTTTGCAAATTTTATTTATAAGTTTAAAACACGTGTCCACAATCCACATCTCAGAAAGCATAAGAATAAAAAAAAAGTACTTTTTTCGGGTAGGTATCCGTACTTTAGCCTAATTAATACTTCTGAAAATCTAATTAAAAAAGTAAAGTAGCGTTTATGTAGATGTAAGTATTTTTATGAAACAGTCCAATTTCTAAGATCAAGTCCGATGCGATATATTAACACTAATGTGGATAGATTATATGTACCTTAATTGATATAGCATAGAATACCAACTCACCAACAAATTGTAGTATTTTATTTCAATTCCCAAGCCTTCTGACAGCGTTCTGTATATCAGGAACCCCGGACGCGGTACCAAGATATTCTGGCCTGCATCAGCCAACACCGTGACCGCCATCTCGATGGCGTGAGAGCAGCCGCTGCAGAGAATGACGTCCTCCGCGGTAATAGGTCCCTGGTGGGCACAGTACTCTGCCACAGCTTCCCTGACATTTTGGTGTCCTTTGCCTGGACCGTAGCTTCTAGAGCTTAGCGATTCGATGCTGTCGCGGACAGCCTGTAAAACTTGGTCTGGTGGATTAAGGTTCCCAAATGTTGTCGGGTCACCTATAAAAAAACATACTTAGATTAACTAACTAGCTAATCAAAAGTTGAAATTATAACCTATGTAGCTCGGTACTTGTATTCAAATCCTATGTGCGGATTTAATTATTTATCAGTAAAATATACAGCGATATTACGCAATAATTTGGGCAAATGTGAATGCCAACCTTGTTAACCTTGACTTAATTAATATATACTCCTCTAATTCTCACAAAAATCACGTTTATCCACTGATCACCTTTAGTTAACGCGTTTTAAAATTCATGGTGCTCATGACAGGTATATTTTTAGACAAATCTTTAATTTTATGGAGTGTTCTAACCCTTATACCAAATCAATCATATAATCCTGTGAGAAAAACTAATTTTATATTTTACCTGAGAATTTTATTTTTATACCCCACTAATGGCACGAAATGTATTTTTAAATCGGATAAAATACATAATCATTAAGTTATATTACGATAATGTTTTTTAATCTTTAGGGCATTACCAAATCCTCCAAATCTTCTAGCCAGACAAGAACCTAGTTCTAGCTTATTTAATGTGTGTTTAATGTAAAACACACATTAAATAAGCTAGAACTAAGCCTGTTTAGTTATTAATTCTTTTTTTGGGTAATTAGGGATAAAACAACTGACAATTGTTAGTTTAAGTACGTTTTAGACCTATTTAAAGAAAAGATTTTCCAAGGATATGTGCAGATGGGTTGTCACTGTTGCCAGTTTTTTGTCCGGCAGCAACATATAGGTCGTAATAGACGGAAGTTCCTCTAATAGCTTGGACATAAACGCTGGTGTCTTGCAAGGCTCCGTGCTGTCACTAACACTGTTGATCTAACATCGTTATGCGGACGACATACAGCGGATAGTACCTATTCGGGTTGTGCCTATATCCCTGGACCCAGTGTAGTAGTGAATTGTCCAATATTGAGAACACTCTTTCTAGCAAGTATCGGTGCGATAACTAGTCCGTTTCAATTTAACCCCACGAAGACACAAGTTTGAACGTTTACCGCTAAGAAAATCCCACTGGGCACTGCAATTATTTATATTAATTCGCGTCTAGACCACTACCAGAAATGAGAATGGTGATACAGGCCTACTACCGCGAAAATCGAAATTCGTAAATTTCGAGGATTTTTGTCTGTCACTTAAACGAATGCGTCATTAGAGTGAGAGAGACAAATCCTCGAAATTTACTAATCTCGTTTTTCGCGGTAGGGCCGCAGAAGCTCAATATTAGAGTTATAATGAATAGTGGGAATGTAGTGTTTGGCTGTTTGCGACACTCCAATGTGCTACCGAGACAGTGTTTAAAACAATACTTGGACCTTAACCTAACCAGGTATACTCGTATAGACAAAAGTATTAGCCGTAGAGTTAACTTTACGTTAGCGTTTACTCGATACGTAAAATAGTCTATCACGCTCGCAATCGTGTGTTGAAGCGAGCTTCATGCCAATTCATGTTAGGGCTATAGTTGTTTGATACATCTACATATAATCGGTGTATTTGATTTTTTGCCATTCATTAAGTCCTGCTCAAGAATCGATAGTTATGGTCGTAGCATTTTTCTTCACAATTAAATATTTATCCGGCACTATACGTTTAAAAGACGGCTAACGTTTGTTCTAATTTTACAAGGGCCTTCGAGATAATTCTAAAATTAATGGAATTTTGTTGTTTTAATTTGAATAAGTGTACTTACTACCTATTAGATGAAGCTTTTTGTAGGTAAAACTATACTGGTATTTATCAGTACAAATTCAAAGTAGGTAATAGAAAACAAATAATTTCATTAGAAAAATCTTATTATTTGTTTTTTTATGGTACAAAAGTTTTAACCAACTTCATGCGATGGAGGTACCCAATAGGTATATGTTATTGCGTCATAAGGGGATCTTATTTTTGAGTACAGTCACGTCTAAAATATGTATGTAATAAGTACATATCAGAACGTACGCCCATGGCACAAGGATCAAAATCGTTAATATATTTTTGAAGCCGACTGTATACAGGACCCTAAGAGGTCTAAGTAGTCTCTAAATTAACTCACCAATAGAAAGAGCAATTAGCGCCTTATTAGGATGTGGTTCCACTTGTAAGTTCTCGACGATCTCTCTGATCACGTTATGGGTATTGCGAGCCAACGTAGAAGCACGCACCTCCCATACCTCCTTGCTCCGTGACCGCTGCGACATGGGCACACAACTTGCAAAATGTTGAACGCTGTTGACACTTTTGAGAACACAATCGTGAATAGTATCCGCTTACCGAGACACCTCAGTTTTGTATAGAAACCGATGTGGTGCGAGGCGTGATCGGCCGCGGAACTGGTTTCAAAATGCAGATGAGATGACGACAGTGGAGCTAGTTGTAAACATTCCACCCTTACCTCCATAAACTACTCCACTCTTCGTACCATTGGCCCCGGACTGTAGATATGTATGTACTTATTTGTTGTTGTTGACCGCGCAGCGGCTGCAATATACGCAGTTTGCGTGTTTAAAAGTAAACACGGTTTTCTGATTATCACAATGGTAGGTTAGGTCGATTAATAAAATTTCCTATACATTTTCTATAAATAGAGCAAAATTTATGCAATTATGTACCTAATATAAACCCTTCGCCTTCGTGTGCATGGAATCTTCCTTGCTAAAAAAAACAGCCCCTCGAAAATCGCTGAAGGGTTATTAGAAATTGGTATCTACCTATTTTTTCTTTTCAATTGTAGTTAATCAAATAAATTGGTCGGTCAAGCAACACATTTAAAATTGTACACCGTTTCCATAAAGGAATCTAGGTAAAAAAATAACTTCTTATTTCTTGTAGTTTATATATGAGTCATATGACGTAATTATCTAATTTGTTGCGTAGATTTCAACTTTCTATCTATTTAGAATGTCTCCGCATTGATGGGCCTAACAGACAGGATTATTTTAAAATATTACTTTATTATAGAAAATACGTAGTGGTGAGATGTAACTGCTGTAAGGCCGTGTGGTGACGGCAGTAAGAATATATTTGTCACCATCCCAACTCTTCCTGCAAGTGTCGTAAGAGTCGACTAAGGGATTGAAGTATCACTGGCTATTCTTTGATAGAACATTGATGATGGACAACAGCGTCATCATAGTGGACACATTACTGCGATCGCCAATCCTCTTGATCATCGTGGTGATCACTAAGATCCCCGAGAACCCAAGCTTTCCTGTACACCAGGACCTCCACGTGCTTAAAGTCCGACTTAAGTCCCGCCAGCCAGCCGTAGTTGGGTTTTATGACCAGAAACCACTAGGAAAACTACTATGCACGTCGACTTCAGAATGGGAAGCCAGGTAACTTCCTGGAAACCTGTCACTGGGAAGCGTCCAATGGGTTTTGATGCGCCCCGACGAGTCTGCTGCCTGCTAAACCGAATTAGGACATGAGTCGGAAATTGCGCTTTCCTTTGGTGCAGATGGGATTGGTGCGAGTCAGCAGGCTGCCCAGACCAAACAGGTACAATATCATAGATAGCATATTTTGCTGAAAAAAGACTTCATTTTATTTTTAAAACATAGTATAACATTCAATTAACACAAAAATGATGGAAAATATATCGCGTCGTCGGAGGAAAAGTACTTTCCTTAATTATTGTAAATGAACATCTTACTGAAAGAAGATATTATTTCGGGGGAGGGGGGGTACAAGGAGACATCACGTGTATTTTTCTACGATGAACAAACTAAGAAATATGGCGAGCGAACGTTAAAAGTTGAATGAGAAAAATACACGTGAGACTGCTAGGGGGGTGGTGTAGCCAAGAAACTCACCAAACATCACCAGGGGTAGGAGGGGGTCAAAAAGTAGCCGAAAAAACCTCGCATGATTTATGCATGAGCACTTTTGAATATCGTGTACTTGTAGTATGTATGTAATATTTATATCACTCGAATAATTGAAAATCATTATTATTATAAATTAGAAATCAATGTGAAGGCGGTTGTAACAATTTGAACCGTAATCAAAAAATGAGAAGGTTTACAATTCGGCTAAAAGGCTTTAGTGAGTTAAATATATGTGGATGAGTATGAGTATGTCTTGGAATTTTAATGTTAACATCGACTCCACAGCTCACTTTAGTCTTATCGTGCTGTAAAAACTTGAGGCCTGCGTCCCTAACGCGAACACCGAAGTTAGCAAATTTCGGGGATTTTCTCTGTCACTCTAATGACGCCTTCGTTGGAGCAACAGAGACAAATCCCCGAAATTTACGAACTTCGGTGTTCGCGGTAGTAGCTGCAATTTTATTTTTAACGAAGTCAAGAGTTGCAGATCAATTTTGTAACATTTACATGTAGGTACCTATATTCCACCTATGTAACCATTATGTGCAATAAATTATTGCCTATTGAACTGTGTGTGTGCCATTATGTGCGAAAAACATGAAATCTGAGTCGAGAGGCGATGTGTTAAAACACGACCAAAGGGAGTGTTTTAAATCGACACGATTACGAATTTCCTTTTTGCACGGTCACCTGCAAATTACCATATAAAATATAACATTACTTATGAATTGAGGAACTAAACAATATTTTCTACACTACACTATTATCGTTGCAGCGAAATTTTTAACGATAGTTCTGTATTATTTATGCATGTGTTTGAAAAAATGCCATGTCCATCAAACAACTGCATTACTGTTATTATAAAAACTTTAGTCTAAAATGATAATGCAATGGTAAAAACAACATAATTACAGATTAATACAGAATTTTATGTCATCACCCCAACTCCTCCTGCGGGTGTGTCGTACCTAAATAAAAGTCGACTAAGGGATTGAAGTGTCACTGACCATTTTACAAGATTGATGATGGGCAGCAGCGTCATCATAGTGGACACATTACTGCGATCGCCAATCCGCTTGCCCAGCGTGTTATGGGCGCGATTATGGGCATTTACCTCCTAAGTCCTACTGGTCCTACTCGTAATGCGTCTATACGCATAGTTAATAGGAGAGGCCTACGTCCAGCTGTGGACTAACATAGGCTGATGATGATGACAGAATTTTATGACATGATATATATTACATTAAATGTTAATTCTATTATTTTAGCAAAATAGCGTAATTTTCTCATCAGTTTCCTTATTTTTCTGCGTTAAAGCTCGAATTTTAATGTGAGAAAGGGACAAATTTTTAGGCATTTAAAAGTATTTTGGCCCAAAAAGGCACCATCGGTAGGTACTAAAAAATAAGTTTTACGACGTGTTACCTCCAAAAATATATTTCTAAAAAACCGACCAAGAGCATATCGGGCCATGCTCAGTCTAGAGTTCTGTAGTTATTCAAAAACGGCTGGGCCGATTACGTTCGAAATAGTTTTATTTTAAAGTATTCTTTAAGCTTTATTCATGGATTTTTTCATATTTTTGGACCTACGAATTAAAAGTTAGAGGGGGGGGACACAATTTTTTTCTTCTGGTGCGATTAAGTATCTTCGAAAATATTGATTTTTAGATAAAAAGTTTATTTTAAGACAAAGTTAATTATAAAAGTTAAGTTAACGCGTGATAACAAAAAAATGAGAATCATATTCACTAGACCTCAAAATTAAACTAGTCACATAAATGACATAGTTTGTTCATGAACTTGTAGCGATATCTCAGAAGTTCTTAAAATTAGCTTTCTTAATTTTTTAAAGTATTTTCGTTTTTGACGAAATGGAGTTGAAAGAATAAACTGTAAAAAATGTCTTGGACATATTTAAATTTCAAACTTAAACATAGAAGAAACCTAAATAATAGGGAAATTTCATTAATAAAAGTGTTTGTTTATCCTCTCCTTATAGAATCCTTACAGCCCTGGCAACAGCTTACAGAAGTGGTAACAGCAAATCAGCAAACATAGGTAATGACCAAGGAAAGACTGAACAAAGAAAACTGTAACTTTAATCATTATGATTCCACCAGCCTACGAGCTGCCATGGCTCCCATGCTTGTTGATGTTTTAAAAACATTGCTTTAGAATGTAACAAGACGAAAAGAAAACCAGAATACATTGATCTGTAAAAATATTTTTTTCTTCGCAGTCTTACTGGAGGACTTGAAATTATAGAAAAAAATGGTTAATTTTATCAAGGAGTGAAAATCCAAAACCTCAAATATTTTTAACCATCTCGTTGTATGGGAGATTTTTTTTGCATTATGTATTAATTTAGTATTTAAAAAATTGGAAATTTGAAATTTTTGTACATTTGTGTAAATGGCTTAAAACAATATGTACTCAAAAGAAAAAAAGAAGCCGTCCAACACTCTTTTCCAGGGGTGCGCCAAAGTATTTATAAAATTGCAACTTAGATTATTGGAACTCCGAAAATTTTCTTATACAATTTAACTTCATAATGATCGGTATTTAGAATAATCTTTGTTTATAATCATCATCACATAGAATTATTTATGTTCATAATATTGTTTTTCATACATATTTTTAGTACTAACTTTTATGTTTATATAATTTTTCACTATACTTATTTTATGCTATATATTCTAATGTTATAGGTATTTATTTTTATCTGTACTGGTTTTATGTTTGAATTATTTTTGTTTAATTAAATATAAATCGTACTATTACTGTAAACTAGCTACCTGCACAAATCAGGTTGTGGCAGAGTAGGTACTGTACTAAACGGGTTCCCTCTAAACTTTTTTTGTCCGAAACGCTTAGGACATAACATAACAGACTTGGTATAATCTATTTTGGCATCAACTTAATGAGACAGAAACATCACTTAGCTTAAATAACAATATTTCGAATATTATTTTGTCCGAAACTATCTTGGCATATCATTAATTACGCCGAATGTTATAAGACAGAAATTAGATTTGCCTTTTTTTTTGGGCATGTAGCCACATGTTCGAAACTTGCCTTTTTCGGCAGGCAGAATCTGCTGTGAGGGTGAAAATTTCTGCAGTGAGCGAGCGAAGCGAGCGAACAAAACCTTCCGGGGCAGATCCGACTCGGATAGGTTAGGTTAGAAGACTAAGGCGGGAGCTTTGCTCCCGCCTTAGTCTTCGAGGTTATTTTTTTTTAGCAACCTAGAAAGTACTCATCTCAGTAACACAGTAAGTAACGTATAGAATATTACTACTACCTCGATTATATTGAGAGGTTGTAATTATTCCTTCTCTGTTATGCTAAAACAAACTATGCCGATAATTTTTATGCACATCCAGATTATGCCTCATCATAAATAGGAGCATCGAAATTATGCTCGAATAATATTCGAACAACTCGAAATCTGCCACAAAGAAATATGCTAAAGTTGAATATGTCACAACAGTTTCTGCACAAAGCCCATTATGACTACATAGTTTATGTTATTCATAAAATAATTATACCACAACAGAGTGAACCTAATGGAAAATGTTTATAAATAAACAATTTATTTCAAATAACTTTATGAGTATAGATTAATCTACTTGACGACTTTAGGAGGATAAAATTTCGAAATAAAAATCGTTATGAACATTGTAGGTAGAAGTATAATTTTTAGTAAGAAAAACAGTATGAGAAAAAATTTTCGGAGTAATGATGATTATGAGTAAAAAACGGTATTAGTAAAAATATTCGAAGAAAAAATTGTATAAGTGCCAATATGGACCCCTTTTCCAGACATTGGGTTTATCATTTGACGAAAATCTTACCATGAACCATTATCTTAACATCTATTAATGGTTTCGTAAATAGCCGTTACGTGTAAATAGCCTAAGGACATCCAATAATTAAAAATAATAAACAAGATATATTTTTGACGCCTCTGAATCAATTCTCATTTTTTTGTTATCACCCGTTAGTTAGTAAAAGTTTATTCTTTTGTAAGAGACTTGTTCAATGATACCCCACTTTATAGGATTACAGCAGAAAAAAAATCATACCCACTTCACCAGTTGGAGTAGGGGAGGTACCCGGAAAAATCTAGTTTTTACTATACAACTTTGTTGGCATGATTCACATGTATACCTGTACCAAATTGCTGATTTATAGTATTAACGACCACTGAGCTATGCTGCGGACAGACGGAGAGACGGACAGACTGACATGGTGAAACTATAAGGGTTCCGTTCTTGCCATTTTGGCTACGGAACCCTAAAAAGGTTGTTTATCTCTGAAACCAAGCCGAATCCAGGAAAAGTTATGTAATATTAAAGACTCTAAATATGGTCAGGAATACAGCATTAAAATCTTTCGCAATGCTCGCGAGCATCGTGTAGGTATTTAATAAATCTTTGAGTATTAATAAATACCCAAAAACGATATTGTACGAAATCGATAAATTTTGTTTTAATTTTAACCACTGGCAGCACATCAGAAATCTGTCAAAGTTAAATCAATAAATTTCTTGACACTTATTAGTTCCAAAACATAACCTAAAAATAAATAAATTTAAAAAATTTATAAAAATTCGTAAGCACACGGCAGGGAGTTATTGAGCCATAAAATACAAGTATTCAGTTAACACAATGCTTCTTACGAGAAAATATATAGGACATTTATTAATACGAACGATACAACATACTAAAATACGAACGCTAAGTGCAACCCCTACAGTCTCTCAAGGTTCACTTGATTATTGTACAAATTTAGTAAAGTAAGTACTTATTTTATATGTTTAGTTTCAATATGACTTATCAGATGTTCAACATGTTCTGGTACTTTTGTCTTCTTTTACAGATAGATCGTATGATTATGAAAATTTTCTGGCTACACTGCTTATGACAAAGGCTCTTCGTTCCCCTGCCCTAGTAATAAGAGCATTTAATGTTGAAATTGCCAGGGTGCAGGATCAGGCAACGAACCCAGAAATTGCAGCAATGCGGATGCAATTTTGGCTTGACACCTTAAAGGCGGTTTTTAAGAAAGACCAAATTCTGAGTATGGTACCCGCAAACCCTGTTGCTCAAGAGCTATTCAAGGTTAACTATTGTTATAGTCGCAAATTATTAGAATTTGTAATTAATACTCTTATAAGGGTGCGGCTCCACTGAGGCGGAGAGGAGCGGAGATGTGCAAAATTGACCAATTACATTCTTCAAATTCAAAATCGAAACACTGTCATGAGGTCTCATTGGCCAAATTTTGCACATCTCCACTCCTCTCTGCCTCAGTGGAGCCGCACCCTTAAGAGTTCATTTGTAACATCAATTGAATCATTAGTGTTTTTTGTAGATTTGCAGTGTCTACAAAATACAAAAGCGAAATTTGCAAAGACTTATCGACTCCAGACACAAGTTAATGAAAGAAAAATATTTCAGCAGCATGGCAGATTTAGAGATTTACACTGACAATACTGTATCAACAATATACTACACATTACTCAGTGTGGCTGGCTTAGAAAATGTGCATGCTGATCATGCAGCATCCCATTTAGGCAAAGCCCAAGGACTCACTAATATGTTAAGGTATTCAATTGGAAAAATTAGAATTATTTGTAATTCAATTCATTATCTAATAACATAATATGTCCACATAGCTGGTATTTGCAGTAATAGGATGATTGGAGAAATAAGTAAAAAATTTAATAATTTAGTTTTCATTACAACCTACCTAACTAATCTAATGTTTAATAGGAAAGTAATCAAACTGGTTGACTACTCTTTGTATAAATGGATATTTCATGTTGGAAACAAAATGTGTGATACCCATATGATTACCTAAGGGTAAACTTTCTATGCATGGATGTTAACAACTCAAAAAACTATAGAGAAATACCTAAATAATAATATTTAGTGTAGTGATAATGGTATATTTACCTGTCATATTTTTGATGTATCACTACATAATAATATCGTTGGGGATAGTGCAATACTGCATAACTAACAAATTCAATTAGGGCCAATTTGAATGTCAATTGTTTGATATTTGAACTCTAGCTGCTTTGGTAGTTACACATTATTGCATCATCCCCGACGATATATTATGTAGGTATATCTTCAGTACACAGTTGTTAATTAATATTAATTGTATTCTATAGGTCAAACTTGGTATTTAAGTTTTGTTTTTCTGTTAATCCCAGATCTATACCTCACACTAGTCAATATAAAATGGTGTATATACCCATGGATTTGTTGATGAAGCATAAAGTTTCTCAAGAAGATGTACTGAGGGGCCACGATAGTGAGAATATGAGAAATTGTGTACATGAAGTTGCAGTAACAGCCAATAATCATCTTAAAAAGGTACTTGATAAGACATAATTTATTAACTTAATTTTGCTATTTATAATCATACAGCTAAAAAGACTTGTAAGTTTAACAGAAAAAAATATGATTTTAGAAAACTTGTTTTCTTAAGTGTGTGGCATCCAATAATTGTATGTATTACCCATATGCTTTCTTGATCCGGTTTCTAAATATGGCTCACGATGTACAGTTTCAGTTAAATATAGATATAATATACTACAATAGGCACTCAATTCCAATTACATAGAAAACAATCATTACTTATTGAAGAACAAATACATTCATTTAATGTAACATGGGATCTGTATAAATATCTTGTATTTTATTGAGTCTGTGTCTTCAGCATGGACTAATGTTTAATTATATTTTGGAGATGATTACAATATTTATAAAAACATTGTACCTATTGTTACAGGCAAGAAAAATAGATGTGCCAGGGACAGCTAATCAAATATTTCTTCCAGCTGTAGCAGTAGATAGCTACCTAAAAAAGCTTCAGAAATGCAATTTTAATGTGTTTGACCACTCATTGGTTCAGAGGAGTGTTGCTCTACCTGTTAGTTATTATTTTATGAGACTCATGAACAGGTATTAAATTAACCATGCAACAAAAAAAAATATTACTGTAGAAAGTGACTATTTATTAATAAACTTCCTTAAATGACTATTAGTGGAGTTTTTTTTAACCAGTACAAATAAAAAAATGAAACCTGATAGTTTTTGGTCATTCTACTGGGCCCCTTAACCAGCTGAGAGAAGATATATTATGTACCTATTGCTTGCCTAATACCTGCATTCCAACGTAGCCCGTAAATCTATCGATAACATAAATAATAATCTTCATATAATACCTACTTGCTAGGCATAGGTACCATACCTAAACATCTTAAGTAAATATCCCGATTCCCAACTTAATGGTATAGGTAGGCACATTTATTTTATAACAGGCCTGATGGCGAATTGCTGAGGTATCACATAAATTCGCCGGTAATAGAAGTTGCGAACAATGTAAACAAACCGTTAAAATCCTATTTGAATACACATGAATTTAACAGTAGTGTTACTTTAAACTACTTAAACTTTGAACACAAAGTTAGTTTTCATTGTTTTCAACTTCTATACTTAAACGCATTCACTGCCACCGACGCATATGAGCGTCAATCTTCAAATAAAAAAGGGGGGGGGGGGGGTCAGCGTATTTGTTAACGGCGAGTACCTATATACCTTACCGGCCCTATAAAACCGAAGACTGTCAATGGATAAGGAACAAAACTTTCGGTGATAGCCCCATCGTCGACCGACACAGCGCATCTTCGTGAAGTACTGACCAGTCGCCAGCACGACCCACATCTGCATACCTAAGCCTTTTGACGTAGTTAAGTACCTAATAGATTGGACACGAGTCATGATGTAGGAGGAAGAGTCGATTTTCGTGGAATTGTAGATATGTAATTTTATATGGTATTTAAGTACCTAATTTTGATAATTTTATTAAAAAAAAGAAACAGGGCCCAGCGTGCTTAGCTAAGTTGATCGGTAACGCTCAGTATCGTATAGTAGTTATCTCTTTCGGTCACCCTTTCTCATTACTGCGACAAAGACAGGTTTCCTTTCGTTCACGATTGAATATTGAGCGTTAGCGATTGGCATCTTGGCTACGTACCCTGGTAGAAGCAATCAAGTAGCCGTGTCGTGTCTTGATAAGTAGGTACCTAATCCATACATTGCGAGCGGCTTCGCGTATCGAATAATTGCTAACGCAAACCTTACTTGCCAATTCATTGGACTTCAACACGTTCGACGCCTGTGACACAGCGTGTGTGACCAACAAAATCTGATTCCTATGCCAGTGACACACATAAGTGATCAGAGTAACCTTATTCTTATGTCACTAGCATAAATCAAGTTCCTCCTATGCCAGTGCCATAGAAATACGAACGTTTTTGACACAAGTGCTGTGTCACTGGCATAAGAGTACAATTTGTTCAGCCACACATGCGTGTCACTGGCATAGGAGTTCTGTCAGATAATTTCGATTGGCAGTGTTAGCGCTTAGTGAAACAGTACTTGAGGTGAACATGTTAGAACACTCATGTGGTCCTATTACGACGATTGTTCATATAACCACACTGTTTCAAAACTTCTCTGAAATGTATCTGTCGCATAATAGTAGGTACATTGTGCATCAAGGGAGGTAAGTACGGAATTACTAACGAGAGTAGTATTCCGCTTACCGACCGTGATGCATACAATGTTTTTCATCACACTTGCCAACAAAAAAATAAGTTTTAAGACATAATATTATTTTCCTCACACTTGCTGTCTAAGCGGGCCATTGCTTGCGTGCGTAGCGGGAGTAATAGAAAAGTGAAATTCCCTAGGGAGTAATAGAAATGTCAGTACGTCATTTAATACATATTTATGTCTTAAACTATTTTTTGGTCAGCAAGTGTGACGAAAAACATTGTATGCATCACGGTCGGTAAGCGGAATACTAACTCGAGTCATAAAAGCTTCTAACACTCTCGTTAGTAATTCCGTACTTACCTCCCTTGATGCACAATGTATTATAAATGACGTACTGACATTTCTATTACTTCCTAGGGAATTTCGCTTTTCTATTACTCCCGCTACGCGCGCAAGCAATGGCGCGCTTAGACAGCAAGTGTGATGAAAAATTATTTAAGTAAAGTAGCATATGTTATAGCATTGGGTGATAGAATATAAGTAGTAAAATAAAACATTTTTTTATAGGAAAATTTTATAGAAATAATTGCACTGTTTATGCTTAAGCTTCTTTCTTCATGCAAATAAATAAATACTTACAACAGTTCAGAGATTCAAGCAACTTGTTTGGCAACCTGAGTACCTAAAAGTACCTTATAAAATATGTAGCTACAAATCAAATAACACTAGCGATAAGTTACATACCTACCATAAAACTGAGTTTTATTCACAACTTCAAATTCATCAATAAAAATATTGCATATTTATTTAATCATTCATAAGTATGTTTATGTTGACTTACTATCTAGTTCAACAAGCATTTGACTTACAACTGATGTACAAAATCCTTAATGTTACTGGATTTACTTAATATGGTTCAATTTTAGTAATATCAGTCATAACTTTGTTTATTTTAAAAATCTTTTTATGAATGATGGTAATTTAACTTTGGTAAAGAGAGGGTCTCGAGTCTTTGGCGTATCAATTCCATAGTGATAATAAATATTACCTAATCCGGGAAACACTAGCTATTGCCGAAAACATCTACATATTCTCAAATTTACAATCTAGAATAAATTATTATCCTACTGAAACAATAACATAATCTGCTGCCAATAATATAATTAACATGGTGAGTTCATAAAAGAATGAATCTGCTAAGGCAAATATTTTGTATGAGCAAACAAATATAAGTACTAAACCCTGTAAAGTACTTATAAGCCACTAATTAGCCTAAATATGCATGACAACCTTGTATTAGGACAATCTAAGTTTGACATAGTATGACAAAAGTAAGCTTACATGGCCAGTGGTGGATATATCTATATAAGAAACAACCTCATAGAGAGATCAAATTGCTGGACAAATGCAGTATTTAGGTGTAATTTAATTACAGTAATTATATGTACTAACTCCAAAATCTGATTATCACAAATATTCCTTTCAGGTGTTTCTTATTAATGTCCACCATTGATTGTACTTATAATTAATAGACAATGTATCCCTTTATTAATAGTCATGGAATGTCATGACATTTACTTTAGTATTTTAAAAATAAAAATAGTTGCTATACAAACACAGCCAATCAGGAAATTATAAAGCTTATCTAAAACTGGAATGTAAAAAGTTATAAAAGCTATTGTTTAGTCGCTAGACAATTAAATATGAAGTCTAGGATAAACAAAAATCAATTTTGTAAGTACTACTGCTCAATGTCCACTGCAAAGCTATCAATATTTATACATACATGTGACCATAACACATTAGTTACTCAGAGGGTGTCAAATCTTTTTCAGGCTCTCCTTCAAACAATATTTGTTGCAGCAGGTCATGAATGGGCTCAAAAGCCTTGCGACAAGCTGCATTAGTCGGAATCAGATAGTCATGCATGTCATGGTGGCTGATAGTACCATCATTTTGAACCAATCCCTTATCTATAGCCACCATCTCCACTCTGTTCATGTTAGTGACCTTTTCTCGTAATAATGCATTGATCCTAGCATTTTTTTCCCTCAATTTGTTGGGATGTTGCCCACGTGGTAGTAAACTCTGAAATTAATGTAACAATATTATATTATAGACTTGTAAATAGCAAGTGTCTCAAAATTTGGTCTACAGTTCACAGTTACAGTGGCACAAAAAAGTTATAAAAAATGTATGTTAGTAATTAAAAAACAATACTTACTGGTAAAACTATATAAGCACTTGGGTGTTTTTCCTTAATTGACCTGATGATTTCTAGGATGCCTTCACATACTTGTTCAGGTGTATTTTCTATATTGTTAGTGCCTACATGGACTACAATCACCTGCAAAAATAATGAACATGATAAATATTTCAGTATTTTGTTTAACTTTAAAAATAATACATATAATTATAATTGGACATAGTTTCTGGAAAAGGATCCAGTCCACAAAAATCTGTCAATTCCATTTAAAACTTTATATGTCAAATGAAGTCATGTATTTCAGTGACAAATTTAAAAGTATCCTTCGTACTTCGTCTTACCTTAGGATCCACATGGTCCAGTTCTCCGTTTTTTATACGCCACAATACATTCTGAGTTTGATCATTGTGAATACTGAAATTGAGGCAGTGAAGAGGAGCAAACCATTGATTCCATACTTCAGTATGTTCCAATGCTTGTAATATGGAGTCCCCTATGAAAATAACATCACCATCCTTGCCTTTGGCATCAGATAAGAATCGGTTATGCTGGAAAATACGCAAAATAACGTTAGTTAGTAATTCTCGTGTTAGGAATAATTGATGATATTAAAAAGACGAGTACTAAGAATATTTGTATAGCAAATACAACAAGTACAATACTGACTAAGTAGGTGTAAGTAGTGTAGGTACGTAGTGATTTATATACCAAGATTTAGGTTTTTTCTTAGTTTTAAAAACTTAAACTTACAATGCTATTCCATCTTCCATCGCCGTCGGTATCTGGTTGAGAAGCAGGTACAGAACAAGGATTCATTTCCGAGCAGTGTACTATAAACACAATTCTTTTTAAAAAATGGAGCCAATCTGTTTTACATATATTTTCCTAAATTCTAGTCTAGAATCTAAATCTACCGAATAGGTATACGATACGGATTAAAAATTAGCGAGCCGAAAACGACAACGAAAAAATGGCGCCCACAGATAATGTAACGTGAATGTAAAATTAAACGAAACTGCAGTCATGCGAATAAATTATGCGGAGTAAGATTTAATATTGTTTCATTTATATCTGAAATGTATATCATAACAATATTAATATCTTCAATATAGTTGCATATTTCCTATGCTTAAAACCATGGAATATTTTGACAATACGGCATTATTTTTCAGCAACTGTTCTGTGTAACGCATGTGTAACATAACGTATATTTGAACGCACACTGGCGGTGAATGTCACACAGTATAGTTGTCAAAATTGTGTCACTTCACTTTTCACTTTCTCAACAGATTACTGTGAATTTTGTATAATAATTAATATTCGGATCGTTTCGTGGTTTTAGGTTGATTTGGAAGGAATTTTATTAAATAACTTATATGTATTAAGTTGATACAAATTAAGACGGGAGAGCAAAACAGTAACAGAATATTTTTCACGAAATTATTATTAGTGTAATGGGATTAAAGTAGGGTTATATGCCTGAGAAAATATTTTTCAAAGACTGCAATATAAATTAAGTACGTTTGAAGAAATGGATCATCCCATGTCTCTAGAAGAAATTGAAGCCAAACATAGGAAAGAGAGGAAAGATTTACAAGCACAAATACAAGGGTTAAAAAAAATAGCTAAGAACGACAAAAGTAAGAAAAAAGAACTAACGACTGAAATAGTCAAATTGGAGTCCGAACTTGAACTCCGTCACAAGGACGAACTAGCAGCTTTTGAAAATCAAGCAGAAGATCATGAGGACACCAGCTCTCTTGCAGTTGAAGATGAAGTACCTAAAGTAAAGTTGAGTAAAGCTCAAAAAAGGCGTGATAAAAAGCAACAACAAGAAAAAGAAAGGGCAGAGGAAATCAAATCACAAGAGAAAGAGAACCTACATGGACCACGAAATATTGAAATTCAATCAATTGTTAATAAATTGAAAGAAAGGAAGTTGTCAATATTTCCCATACCTTCTGATGGAGATTGCCTATATCAAGCTGTAGCCCACCAACTGCTTGCCACTAGGTCTAAAACAATGTCAGTAGAGGAACTGCGAAAACAGGTGGCCACCTTTATGAGACAAAACAAAGAGGACTTTCTCCCATTCATGAGCAATCCAAATACATTTGAAATGCTCACTGAAAATGAATTTAATGATTATTGTAATGAAATTGTTGACACTAAGGTATGGGGCGGTCAGCTAGAAATAAGAGCATTATCTAACTCGCTAAAATGTCCTATAAATGTAATCCAAGCTACTGGTCCAGAGTGTATAGAGCAGGGAGCAGAGTTTGAAGGACCTCCTTTAATAATCACGTATCATAGACACATGTACAAGCTTGGAGAGCATTACAATTCAACACAAAAAAATTGTGAAAATGATAAATAAAATTTACCAATGATCTTTCAGTTTTTTTGTTAATAATTATTTATTGCTAGTGATCATCATTATGTAGCATCCTCTTAGGGCAACTACTTAATATATGTGCAGGTACAGTCAACAGAAAATGTGGTCTACAACTTTAAACTCTATGCAGGGCCTGCAGTGCAGGGGTATAAAATTGAAAAGTGGTTGACCATATTTTTTGTTGACTGTACCATGATATTGTTAATTTTGAGGACCTACTACATAGAGTATGAGACTTTTTCAAATATTGGGCTTTTTCGAGGTTTCCCAATAAAACCGTATCTGATTCCTGGACTGTACATTTGGGTGCATCTCTGACTGAATAGACCCTTTTCCACTTTTATAGTTTTGTTTATTGCTGTTTAATAACCTATAATATCAGCTTCAATTTCATACCCTTTTGTTTCCTATTGAAAATATGGAAATAAATCAACTTATTTGCACTATTATCTAGGATTACAATAATCCTAATTTATACATACTATATTTTGATTGATGGCAAATAGCAAATTACATTAGTATATTGATTTAAACTTTCACGATTATCACTCATATTTTAAAGACAAACGGGTCTTAATCGTGTAAACTTACGTTTAATTATATCCTGACGTTTCGGGCATGACGTTACACCCGTGGTCGCAGGCAGACTGGCGAGCGAATGTATCAACACCTTCGAGCTGCGCGGGTTTTTCGAACTACTCGCACTTGATCTTGATTATTCACTTCTAGGCTAGGGTTGTCACTAGGCCTACACACAACACTCACAACATCCAATGGCTTTAAAATGGATGTTTCACCACGCTTACATTTGTAAATCACGGGATTCCACGCGGATGAGATTCCTTGCCCCTCATTTTGATTAAAATTCCGATGTTTCTTAATTTCAATAGCTTCACGTACTTTTCGGCTATGATGTATACGCTCGGTTGAGAGGACTTTCGGGTTATGGAGCTCAATCCAGTGGTTAGGTCCGGACTCCAACAAATGCTCGGCCACAGCAGACTTATTCGTTTGACGCTTTTTAACAGCCGTGATATGTTCCTTGACCCTTTCCGCTATGGTGCGTTTGGTTTCCCCAATATAGGAAGTACCTACCACAGCTACAATCGATTTTATAAACGCCTGGGTCGCGTTTTATAAAGTTACAATTTACAATTTCGCTGTTTGCCTCCCTTTCTTGCCAATATGTGCGTGCGTTAGAGAGGCAAACAGCGAAATTGTAAATTGTAACTTTATAAAACGCGACCCTGGTGTGTGGTAAGGTAAAACATCCTTAGGCGAACTTAGATACCCTGCCACCTTTGATAACGGCATGTAAACGGTTGGTATGGAATACTTATTCAAAAGCGTACCTATTTTTTCCGTTACACCCCTGACATAAGGCAAAAATGCTGGTCGCCTTGCAACATCTGGATGTTTCTTCCTCGGTGTTCGTCTGGGTTGCCGTCTGTTCATTATGTAGCCATTTCTCTTCAGAACCTCCTGAACGTGCGACATCTCAATTTCTATAAATTCAGGGTCACAAAGGTCATGTGCTCTGTTCTTCAGAGAATTAACCACGGACTGAAGCTGCCGGGGGTGGTGGTGAGACAGAGCGTTCAAATACCTGTCTGTGTGTGTGGGCTTCCTATTGACAGTGTGCGCCAAAGAACCATCATCTCGACCTACTCGAAAAGGCAAACTGCGCTTCGATTCCAATTCATATGTGAATCTGACTTTAGTATGAATGGAATTGAGATACTGGAGTAATTGCTCAACTTCATGCTTGCCACCTCTCATAACGCAGAAGACATCATCGACATATCGCTTCCATAATTTCACTACCCATGGTTGCAGATCTATGCTGGCCTCGAAATGCTCCATCCAGATATTTGCTAAAACCGGTGCCACAGGGCTACCCATAGCAACTCCGTCGGGTCAAGGAACATATCACGGCTGTTAAAAAGCGTCAAACGAATAAGTCTGCTGTGGCCGAGCATTTGTTGGAGTCCGGACCTAACCACTGGATTGAGCTCCATAACCCGAAAGTCCTCTCAACCGAGCGTATACATTTTTTATTTTTTTTATTTTCTTACATCATAGCCGAAAAGTACGTGAAGCTATTGAAATTAAGAAACATCGGAATTTAAATCAAAATGAGGGGCAAGGAATCTCATCCGCGTGGAATCCCGTGATTTACAAATGTAAGCGTGGTGAAACATCCATTTTAAAGCCATTGGATGTTGTGATTGTTGTGTGTAGGCCTAGTGACAACCCTAGCCTAGAAGTGAATAATCAAGATCAAGTGCGGGTAGTTCGAAAAACCCGCGCAGCTCGAAGGTGTTGATACATTCTCTCGCCAGTCTGCCTGCGACCACGGGTGTAACGTCATGCCCGAAACGTCAGGATATAATTAAACGTAAGTTTACGCGATTAAGACCAGTTTGTCTTTAAAATATGAAATTACATTAGTGTTCATTCACTACTTTTTGCAATCTGCATTGTTTACGATTATGCATGTGAAATAAAGTGAAAAATAAAATCAGCAGTTCTACTTTTCTACATAATTTATTTGTTAGAAACATCAAGAATACTCTTATACTTAGTTATGAAAAACAAACATGAATAAGATGAAAAAGACAATAAATATTATGTTTTGCTGAATTATAAATTTATATTCCATTTTCAGTGCCAGGTTCAGCTGGACTCCCATCTTCAGTGTTGTGTTTGTTGGGGTCATCAGGCTTCATTGCTGGGAACAGTAGCACCTCCTAAAACAAAAAAGTAGTTGATATGGGTATATATCAATATGGATATTTTTGTATAAACTATCTGAGTATAAACCACTTAACACATGTCCTGTCAACCGATAGTAAAAAAAATTGTTACTACTCCTTAATCATACATCTGGACTACGTAAAAACTAAGTGCACCTTGATTATATCCACCACACAATATGTTAGTGTATTCAATAAGAGATAATGGAATCATTCTGTACATCACTTTTGAAATAGTATGGCATTGTTGTCCAAACTAAGAGGGAATGCTAAAATACTTGCCTTGATATTATTAGAGTTTGTAAGGAACATAGTGAGCCTATCAACACCCAGGCCCCAACCTCCTGTGGGCGGCAGGCCATACTCCAGCGCCGTGCAGAAAGCTTCGTCAGTGGGCGGCGTCTCATCATCGCCTGCCGCGCGGTCTTTCGCCTGCTGCTCAAATCGCTCCCTCTGAGTTGCAGGATCGTTCAACTCCGTGTAAGCATTGCAAATTTCTTTTTTCATGACAAACACTTCAAACCTATTACATAAAAACATCATCATTACTATACTTATAATAATTTCTACGAAAATGTACTCTTTTTAACCTTTTGATCGCCATAGTCGGGTAAAGTATTTATAAGACTCCATTGTCGCCTCTGGCCGACAGCTACGTCAATGCAGTAGGAACTTACGCACACCGTAAAGTTCAATTTCGCTTAAAAATTACGATTCGCTGGCGTCAGTGTGATAACATTATTTAACCTCTTAGATATCAAAAGGTTAATCAATTATATTACAATAACTATTGAGATAAAAAAAAAACCGTCAATCCAAGCTGCAAACAATGTAAACAAAACTTTCAAAGAAATATCCATAATCTAGCACTCTTTTTTGGTTTAATGGTTTCAGACTATTTCAATAGTATTGTTATTAAATAAACACATGGATATAGCGGTATTAAAAGACATAGATTAGAAAATTTGGAAATTAAACATGTTGAAATACAAGGGCCAATCTTAGATATAGGTTAGGTTAAGTAGATTAGTTAGATTTAATCTATGTACATAAATTGTAGTTTTGAAAATAAATATATTAAAAAAAAAAAAAAGGTCTGTTTACATTGTTCACAACTTCTATTGATTCTACTTTATGTTTCCTGTCTAAATAGAGTATAATTCTCGGGTTATTCCCACCTGTTACCACCCATCTGACACCAGTGGTAACAACTGGGAATTAAAATTCCTGAGAATACTATTTCCCAGCTGTTACCACCATATACAGGGCGTCCCACGGCGATGCCACATGGAGGGAAAGTACCTTAAATATCATAGATAGCGTATTTTGCTGAAAGAAGACTTCATTTTATTTTTAATACTTAGTAAAGTTGCATTCAAAGTTTTTCAAAAAATTACTTGCTTCACCCGGAAATCGAACCAACTACAATTTTTTTACAAATTTGAACCAAACTTTTTTGGTTATTCTTTTAGTTTTAGATACTATGTTTCTCAAGGAAAATTGTTATTTTTTATTTATTCTTTCGAATGACAGAATAAAATTACGAAAATTTTTTTTTTGTTTTAAAGTAGGTTCGATGCCTAGAAATAGCAAAATTTTTTTGGATTTTTTTTAATGCAGTTTTATTTCATTTTCAAAATAAAATAAAGTCTTCTTTCAGCAAAATACGCTATCTATGATATTTAAGTTACTTTCCCTCCATGTGGCATCGCCGTGGGACGCCCTGTATATTAGTCAGGAACAAGTGAAGGGTCCACGGAAAAAACATGTGGTGCTTAAGGCGAGGTAATAGTAGAATTCCCGTTTGTTTTTTTCAGTTTTCTTAATAATACTACTTCCTTATGATGTAAAACTTACATATGTTACATTTAAGAACTTGATCTATCACGCATTGATTAGTATTAGGTACTTAAATAAACTTAGCCCTATAGAAAACGACCCCAAACATAGGTCTAATCTCTGCATGAAAACTCATTTTGCCACGGAACAACATAACTTTACCAAGAAAAAAATATATCAGAAGAAACGTCAAAGTCTGTGTCAAAGGTATTCGAGATGAAATAATTAATATTGTAAGAATTATATTTCATCATACAAAATATGTGAGATTGTGCTCCCGGATCGTACTTGCGGTCATCTTTCAGTCCCAATTGGGACCTGTCGGAGGGAGGACGTACGTCAATTTTGCGCACCGCTGTCGTCAACCAAACTATCTTTAAGATTGGTGTGATAACACATAAAAAAAAGTTATCGTCACTGGGGCTTCGGAGACTGAATAAACATAAGTGGTGAGTGACTAAATTAATAGAATTATGTTATTCAATATATTAAACCAAAACAATAACAAACATATTACACAGTATAGATAAAAACAGTAGGATGACTACTGAGACCATGACACATTTTGACATGACGAAAATAGTGAAATAAATAAGAATGGTACCTACTCGTATCTATTAAAAATAGGATTTTATGTTCATAATAGTTCGTTATCATCCAATAAAATTTTAAAAACACAATTTATTTTGGAATTAGAATAATTTTATGAAATGTTTTGCAAGCAGTCGCACTATTTGCGATTTAAACTTTCACGATTATCACTCATATTTTAAATACAAACGGGTCCTAATCGCGTAAACTTACGTTTAATTATATCCTGACGTTTCGGGCATGACGTTACACCCGTGGTCGCAGGCAGACATGAGTATCAATAAATCACTACTAATAATATACTATCAATTTAAAAAAAATATGGAAAATAATGCGAATTGTTACAAAACGTACCGAGAATAGTACATTTCGATTCAAGTGCGAAAAAATTAAGCCCTAAAGGAGTGGAAATAAATTAAAGCACGACCAAAGGGAGCGGGCCTCCAGCTGGTAGACTGACAGCGTGAGTAGTTCGCATAGGGTAAGCTGCACAGACAGCGTGAGTGGTTAGCATAAGGCGAGCCGTCAGGCCTGCGGCCCTCCGGTTGATTGACTGACAGCGTGTGTGGGTCGCGTATGGTGAGCAGTCGGGCCTGCGGCAGTCCTGATGATAGACTGACAGCGTGAGTGGTTCGCGTAAGGTGAGCCATCGGACCTGCGGCCCTCCAGCTGATAGAGTGACAGCGTGAGTGGATCGCGTAGCGTAGGGCGAGCCGTCGGGCCTTCGGCCCTCCAGCTGATAGAGTGACAGCGTGAGTGGTTAGCGTAAGGCAAGCCGTAATAAATCAATGATATATTCCTTATTGCCAGATCTCTACTATCTAAGGTATAGTATAAGCAGGAGAGTATAGACGCTACTATGCATAATTATATTGCATATTACAAACAAAATCCTTGATCTAGAATAAGTAGTTATAAGTAGTAACAATTGCACTAAAAACTTGAAAATAAAATAAGTAAAAAAAGTTTTAAGTTAAACGGTTTTTATTGCACCAAAAACTAAAAAATAAAAATTAGTTACTGGCGTATATGATATTTTCTGTACATTACTCACGCGGAACTATTATCACTGTAGTCTTCCACAGTCGGATGCTAAAAGCCACGTTTAGCCTCTATGTCAGTGGATTAAGCGTTTAATCGGAACGTTTACCGAACTAAAATAAAAACGTGGGGCGTTATTATAAAGAAACATACAAGCTCATTCATATATTATTGTAGCTTTAATATTGGATTTAATCATCCATCTGTTCCAACACTTCTACAGAGGAAAATAGCTTAAATTAATTACACTATTGCTGTCTTGACTTTCTATGTAATTATGTTCTTAAATATCTATAGTGAGTTAATCGCAATTGCGTACGCCCCACGTTTTTATTTCAGTTTGGTAAAAGTTTCCGATTAAACGCTTAATCCACTGACATAGAGGCTAAACGTGGCTTTTAGCATCCGACTGTGGAAGACTACAGTGATAATAGTTCCGCGTGAGTAATGTACATAAAATATAATATACGCCAGTAACTAATTTTTATTTTCTAGTTTTTAGTGCAATAAAAACCGTTTAACTTAAAACTTTTTTTACTTATTTTATTTATTACTCAGGAGGATTGGGTTAGTTGTGTCTAATCCTGATGCTTTACGTCGAGTTTCTACGATGAAATGTGTACCTTATTAAAGCAGTAATTAGACCCATGTATGGTTTTATATAATGTAATATAAAAAATTATGGCCAAGTAAAGTCGTATTTATAATTAGGCTTAGGACATTTCATAGCATATCGTGGCTCTAAAATCCTTGGAGCCGCTGTGTAAAATTTTCGAAGTCTAAGTCAAAGTGTATGATGTTATATTAAATGTAATAAAAGACTTTTGGTAGAATACCGTGGTTTTAGATTCTAGTGTTTGCTATCTTTAGTTGTTAAATAACATTAAATATTGTTTTTTTAAACGTAGTATAAACAGTATAATGAAATAGTTATATATGAAGTATACAGAGCATTTTATAATGGTGATACAAAAATAACCTAAAGCATATAACGTTAATTGCAGCGGATAAAACTTTATCGGTCGATACAAAAGCTATAATATTAACTCGCATCGCATTAATTAACAAATCAAACCAAAACTGCTTTATAAATCATTCTTCACATTGTCTTTAAAGTCTTTTGTGGGTCAATAACAAACGTCGTAACGTCGTGTTCTCGAGGTGCATTATGACCAAATTTGGATCAGGATGTCGTCGAAACGTGATGAAAATAACACGAAAAAACAAAAATACAGCATTTTTGTTACAGAGTTTCGATTGAACCTTTCGCATCTTTCAGTGTTTTACGTGTAAAACACTTATGTTTGCATTATTTTATTGAATTATGAGACTCGGAATGTATTGACTCTCATACAAACACGTGACTTTTCATTTTGCTCCAGACTACATCTCAATATTAGTTGACTAAAGAGTTTGAAATTATAAATTATGATAAAATACTTATCAATTGGAATCATTAATTTATACTCTATGTGACGTCAACGCGAAGTGAAGTCTATTTGCTTGCTAGAGCTTGCCAGATTATAAATTAATCACTTATATTATTATTATGTTACACTATGTCGTTTCGATTCACACTAGTCACATAGTTGTAGTACTGTAAATATTTTCGCTATGAGTATTACAGTATCACATCATCATTGACGGCGACTGTCACGGGTATTAGCGGAGGCTGGATGACGCTTAAAACTAGCGTTGGGAGGTCAAAGAATATGGCCTTAAAATAATCAGGGCAAATTCACACCTTATTCTGTTAAAAGTAAGGTGGTTTTTCCTTCTGTAATTTGAATTGACTAGACATGTTCTTTCCGTGGACCCTTTAAGTGGTGTCAGGTAACAGGTGGGAATAATCCCAATTTACATTATTTATTTATGCAGCTTGAAATGAATTATGTAAATAATGTTGATATTTAACTAGTATTAAAGAATGATTTTGACCTTTCTGTAAGTCCTGGAATTTCTCTGTGATACTTGGAGAGTGGACTCATGATTTGTGGGTGGTCCATGATGAATGTCGGGTTAATGCATTTCTCTTCAAGGAACTCTCCTACCAGCTTGTCAAGAAGCCTGGCAGTGGTCCTGGGAGGTGGGCATTCAATCTGTAAAGACGAACAACAGATTTTTAAAAATAATAATGAGCTAGTTTCTGTACAACTGATTTGATTTAAACACTCAAATTATTTTGAGAGAATTACTCTTTGTTACTTTAATTGTGATGTTTTTAGGGCAAGGGGCTTGTATGTATACAAACGCCGCAAGATGTAAGCACCATAGACAATTTGCCCTGAGCCCTGAGAACATCACAATTATTCTTTCTTCAAAAAGCTCTAACACTTATTTGTTGTAAGAATGTGTGATTTAAAGTAAATATCTGATGCAGATGCATAGATTGTCTTTAACCTTCGGCATACAAGGTGTATACCAGACTCCAAATGTATGGAAACATCATATAAACATTTCTCTGGATACTGGAAAATCAAAGTAAGAAACTAATAACCATTACCTCATGCTTTGCACACAGCTGGCTAAGGAGTGTGTTGGCTTCAACAGTGTCAAGTTTGTCAGCAGGAGGCAGTTTCACCTTCAAAATGCTTTCCAGTGTGGAAATCATGGGCACTCGCGCAAATGGAGGTGTGAAGTCTATCTCTACTTCCTCTCCTTCGGGCCCATCTGGTTGGTATTTCACCTGTAAAATTAAAATAATATTGACAACAGGCTATTTTATTGCCTTTATGGCTAATAAAATTAATGAAATGTGCCGCAATCATTTTTTTCTTTCTAGGACAATGGTTTTCTGGTAGGGAGGTAGTTAGTGTTCAAAAGAATAAAACTAAGATTAATGAATTTTGTTATAAGGTAAAAAAATCACCTTGTAAGATCCATGGATGCTCTTAACCATACCAGAAAGCATAGTTTCAGTGATATTCATCAAGTCATGGTAATCGGCATAAGCCATATAAAATTCACAAGTTGTGAACTCAGGGTTATGTGTTAGATCAATGCCTTCATTTCTGAACTGCCTTCCAATTTCATAGACCCGATCTAAGCCTCCAACCACCAGCATCTTGTGATACAATTCAGGGGCTATCCTCATGTACAGATCCATGTTGAGATCATTGTGATGCGTAATGAAAGGTTTAGCAGTGGCGCCACCAGCAATCATGTTCATCATGGGAGTTTCTATTTCAAGGAAGCCCATATTATCCAGGAACCGTCTGACATATGCAATGATTTTTGCTCTGGTGTAGAATGTTTGTCTAACCTGTTAAGATAGAGAAAAAGTTGTTATAAAAAACTATGTATCAATGGCATGGTTTTTATAAGAGTACAATGCAACAAAAGTACATTCTTTATTTACATTCATTTATTATTTTAGTACTAGCGGGCAGGGGTACTATACTTACCTAAAGAATAATATAATAATAAAAACCTTCCCCTTGAATTACTCTACCTATTTAAAAAAATCTCATCAAAATCTGTTGCGAGTTTTAATGATTTAAGCGTACCAAGGGACATAGGGACAGAAAAAGTGACTTTATTTTATACTATGTAGTGATAGCTGGTATATGTACCAGTAAAGACACATGCCTGCCTATAATTTAATGTTCATCATACCCTTGAAAACTAATGGTTTTTTATCTGGTCATTGTCGCTTTATGTCAGATTACCCCAATTGTACTGTACTTCAGTAGTTTGTAGAGAATAAAAAATTGTATAACGTTCTTACCTTATCATTTAAAATTAGATCTAAGTATCTCTTCCTGAACCTTGTTTCTTTATCCTTCAGACCAAAGTGCAGATGGGGAAGCATGTGCAGGCAGGGAGAAAGCAGCTTGATGGTCTTTGGCACAATGGAGAGTTCTCCTTTCTTGGTTTTGCCAGGGTGGCCCACGCATCCGATGATGTCACCTCGCCTCAATTTGTCAGTATCTGGGGCAAACTTGTCTTCAGATTCATACATTTTGGCATTAGCCATCACCTGAGAAATAAATAATGCAAATGGTGACAATTATACTCAAAAAACTTTGTTACAATAGGTTGAAGGCTAAATTTGGTGTACCTGAATTTTGAATCCCTCTGCTCTCAAATCATAGAAAATCAGTTTAGCACCAGATTCTCTTATAGAGTGAACTCTTCCTGCAACACTCAATGTAACATTTTCAAGAACTTCTCCACTTCCCAAGTTATTGTACTTGCTGATGAATTCCTCCAGGGAAGTTGTAACGTTGAACTTGTGTGGGTAGGGGTGCTGGTCTTTGGGACCTTCTTTGAGGGCTGCCACAGCAGCTGTCCTCAACTTGTAATATTCATTTGGACTAATTTCTTCTTCAGAAACCTTCGAGGCTTTCTTCTCCGTTTCGGCGACAGGTTGTTGAGCAGCTTTTTCCGCTTTTTCTTTTAGCTTTTGCTCCGCTTTTAAACGACGTTTTAATTCACTGAAGCAAAAAGATTAAAATAATATTTAGACACCACCAAAACATACATTAATGAATAAATGCTAACCGTTTGTTTACTGCAGACGATACATATGCGAGTCTGTTGATTGCAACTATATTCCTTTGAGCTAGCAGCCCTGGTAATGCTGCGATAGCCTTCGTGGCGAACATGATGGTTTTTTCTTTGAAATGCCACACAATACTCACTTCTTTGATAACTTTTCACCTGCAGCTTCAGCCATGGTTTCCACTAACAATCAATTTCAAGATAAGATCTAGTTTATTTGCTCAATATGGTCAATTAGCCCAGCTTTCAGAATTTTAACCTAAAAATAAATTGCCGAAACGTTGACACATCCATAGAGTATATTGAATAGTAGTGTATAGAGTTATCAGTCAAGGTTTTTGCTTGCAGCGCCATCTATTGATGATTCACGGCAACTTTTCTCATATATATACATGTATATATATATATATATACACATATATATGTATAGGTATATATATAGCTTTGTAGATTGGTAACCTTTGAAATAATGGACAAACAAAACCAGATCACATCAAGTGTGAACTTGCCACGCATTTCTCATTTGGAATCAGCTGAAGAAGTTCACACATTATGTGACCTAGTTCTGTTCGTCCGAACTAGGATCGAGAAACAATAAAACAAAAAAAATATGTCACTTTCAAGTTTTATTTTTACACTAACCTTATCCATAAAGTTTTTAGGTACTAACTTATTAAGCATCTGTATCATATATTATTTGCTATCAGTTTGATTGATTGCATTGCACAGTTTTTTAATGTCGGCGAACGGAGCTCGTGGGACATTTCCATCTTGAAACGGTTTTTGCGAATGGCTTCCAATTTGCATATTATATGCGTTTTGAGTAACATTAAAATGCTCACGCATTTTACCACAATTAGGCAAACAACACATTTAACCGCATCGCACCATTTTTACAAAAATCCAATCCATGTACAGTACATACATGGAAAAGCACAATTATAGGAGTCCAGAACAAGCACAGTCGTTGTATGAAATCACTAAAATAATATCGTTTCGATGCACTTCCAGTTCAAGCATCGAAGACAACCAAAGCGAAAATTTAATTATGGCCGACCTTGCAAAAACATTCCGTTCATTCAATATATTTTTTAAATGCATCTAAAATATTTGTAGCTAAAGAATTCAAATTGGACAAAAGTAAAAATACAAGTATAGCTAAATTAATATTACATTTCTCTATGTATGAAACAAAAATATTTTGAGAGCCAAGTAATGAAAAAAAACTAATACTTTGTCATTTCTTTCGTTTTGTTAAATGCGCGTAACGGAAAAGAAAATAGTGGCTGTACAGATAACACAAGATCTTGAAATTGATATCAACGCCCTCTAACGTTAATTTCCGGAAGCATATCCGATGACGTCATGAGTACATCAAATTCACTACTTCAACTAAGTGAAAACACCGTGGACACATCATGTCATGCTACGAGACGAAAATTTTGACAGTCTTGTTTGTCAGTTGGCTCGGTATTGCTAAGCTAAGAAAACTAAATACGGTCACTGTTTACCAATCAAAGATGTAGTTTGAAAATAATACCTTCCAAGTTCTTGAAAAACAACCCCTTAAAAATTAAAAACAGGAAACTTATCTCCATTATACGAAAAATAATAGAGAGAATCCTATTTTTTCTTAAGTTAGTTACATATTCATTAATACAAAATTTAGATCGAAGAAAATCAAAGAATATTTTATTTTGATGGCATTGCATTGAGCTTGCAACACTTAAGCTGTTTAAGTTACAGTTTTATGCTCTGCAATACCTATTCGAAAAAAATAATTTATTAATAATTCTCTGCTGTAATATATTATAAAAATGGAAATATGGTACCTTTTTTTCTATTTAGCTTTACCATTGGTATAATTATAGTTCTTGTAATTACTTAAAACAATGATTGATAAAAATGCTCAGTTCATGACATTTCTTTTACTGGCAATATTTGTATTGACATCACAGCTGTTCGTTCGTTTCGCCTGTGGTCTAGGGGAAATTGTAATAATTTAATCTGAAAGTGAGTTACATTTCGTTCTGCGCGTGTTTTTACGAACAACTTCAAACCATCAGTGCAACAATCTACCTATAAAGCTATTACTTGTGCATCTACGCTATTTTTGTAACGTATTTCATATTTGTCAAATCTCATTTTATTTCCTTTGCTATCTAGTGAATAATAGTGTAAGTACCAAATAATGCAGTGTTATTGAGTTTTTGTGCTTTATATCGTGCCGTTGATTGCAGGTAAAATCTTATGTAGACAGAATTGCTTTGGTAATCTATCCAAATCATCAAAATACTATGCCTCTTTTTGGTAAGTCACAGAAAAGCCCTGCGGAGCTTGTACGATCTTTAAAAGATGCGGTGACTGCGTTGGAAAGGGGTGATAAGAAAGCAGAAAAAGCTCAAGAGGATGTGAGCAAAAATCTGGTATGTGAATTGACATAATTTCTAATAGTATGTATCAGTATGCATAGGTTGTTGACAGGTACTGAAGTGTATTATGTTTGTGATAGGTGTTGATAAAGAACATGCTGTATGGGACGTCGGATGCAGAGCCACAGACAGACATCATTGTGGCACAACTAGCTCAGGAGCTCTATAATACAAATCTGCTTCTGCTTTTGATCCAGGTACATTATTTTTGAGATTAAATTTTCTTGAAAAGATATTCACAATGTTTTAACTTAATTCATGAATTTGTGATTGTTGCGCTATAAATAGAAGTGTAAATGTGATTAATTATTTCTCAGATTTATTTGATTGATTGGTAGTAATGTCAATATTATTTGATTGATAGTTTGTTGAATTGATTAAATTAGAATATTCTGTTTTTAAACAGTAACATGTAACAGAACTATTAAAAAAAATAGAGTAGAATAGAATACTCTTTATTGCAAACCTTAAAAAAAGAAAACATGGTTAAAACAAATGATTATACATAGAGATATACAACAGGCAGTAACAAATATGTGGGAGAGCTTATTTTTGTACTTTTATGTTCGGTAAATTAAATATCCTTGTTATTGTATGACATTGTAATCTTTTGATGATGCATACTTTATGTGTGACCATAAAGATATTTTTATGATTTAGTATGGTGCACTTTAATAGTATGTATTTATCTACCAGATAGCATATTGATTGCAAAAATCTCTGAACAGTTGATTGGGGTCCCTTATTTTACGATTTATAGAAATTAATTAGGTATAACCTCTAAATTGGCTTCTTTTACTTTAAGCACAAGGGAATCATCCATTAATTACGTCACACCGATTTCATGATTTTTTGACCCCTCCCTCCCCCCTTGTCACACTTCGTCACAATTAATTACACCCTCCCCCCTTAGTGTGACGTCACTTTTAGATTTTTAGTTTACGAAAAATTACAACATCATTTTGAAACTAACTTTTTATTAGGATTGGTTAAAATGATTTATAAAATTGACGAAGAGAAAATCATCATAAAAAAATACAAAAAAATTATCCTTCCTCCGTCCAAGGATTTTGGATCCAATATTTCATGTTCATGTATTCATGTATGTGAGAATTGTGAGGTCACAAACATGAACCTCCTCCCTCCCCCCTGTCACGATAA